>MSTJ01000059.1:0-61310 GCA_001956345.1 Ramalina peruviana
CCCCTTTCAGCGTGCGGGTGGTCATTGCACAGCATGACCGTGTCCCACTCCATTATTTCATTACTACTTGAACAGCTCCAACAATGCATATTGAATATGGATACCTTCGCAAGATCGGCATGCAGACGTCCTTGTGCTTGCTGGTTGTCCTCGTGGGGCTTTCGTGCTATTTCCGTTGCGCTACATTACTAAAACCCCACGTTCATGCCGGAAATAGCATGCTTCCCCAAGCTCGATAAGACCAGTCAATGTTGGCACCCAAGAACTTGTAAGTGTTTCCCGCTGATCTCGAGTCTTAGGCGCGAACTGGTGCACGAACTTGTTTCATGCTGACATATACTTGCATATGTACATGCACGAGAGAGGCGTGCAAAAGCAAAGAGAAGGAAACGAAAAAGTACGCTACGGGCCGGCGGCAGGAGAATTGCAGATCCATACTTGGAATTTGGGATGGACAATTACACTTCCCGTTTGGGAAGCAGGCAAGAGCCTGAAAGGGCTTTCTTGGTGCCTCTTCGAGCTTCCCACCATCTTCTGCTGCCATGTGCCTCAGGGTAGCGAGACTTCGCCACCTCCCGAGAAGGCCGCAGAGGTTGCCCTTGGGTCGACTGGCGCAAATACTCAGTACTGGAGACTTGGCAACGAAGGTGAGGGAGGCACGTCAACAACAACTTGACATTGCAGTGTGGAAGTGTTTCGCCCGAGGGACCGTACCCAAAACACCCCCAAGACCAGTCAATCTTGACGTCTCCTAGACTTACAAGGTGTCCTGAAATATGCGTTGGCTTGTGGTTGGCCATTTGAAGCGAATGATTGTGGTGATTCGCAATAAGAGTGTACTTGAGGATGCACTTCGCACGGCCTGCACACCTCCGCCCGTTGCCATTCTCAAGTTTGGTTGACGAGGGAGGCACGGTGACACACTCTCATGGTTCGTGCAGCCATCGAGGCTGGGTCAGTATGAAACCATGGAGGAGGTGAAACGCCCTTTCTGTTTAGGTTTGAAGCTGGTTACTTGTGTGATCATCAATGTGGGATGGAGCCTCAAGACGATTTTCATCCTCGTCCTACTGTCTTTGATGGTCTCCCCTTGTTCCGTGTCAACCCATCAACATGGCTAGCAACGAGGATCAAGCATACAGCCAGTTGGAGGCTGTTTCATACGGCCAATTAGAGGTTGCTCCACAGCATCGCAGACAGAAACCTCTACCCACAGCTTTAGGGAAGCAGGTTGTTCCGGAGGATGGTAAGCAGCATGCTCTAGAGAGGGTTGGAATTGAAGTGGACCCTAATGGAAACTTTCCTGCACAATATGTCGGGGACCCCCAGGTACAGATTCATCGATCCTCGAGGATGAAATGGATGCTACTTGTTGCAGTCGTCTCACTGGTAGTCATCGCTGCAGCTGTGTTAGGAGGCGTCTTCGGGTCGAGACACAAGAATCATGGAACTGTCAGGAATGCGTCCTCGACTAACCATTCGAATGCATCTATATCATCGCCTCCCGCCCGCTCAACCCAACGAAATATCGCTGCTTTATCCTACCCCTTGAACTCCGTCAACAACACCCGTGTCTACTTCCAAGACGATGATGGACAGATTGTCGAGGCAGCGCATTCTGCAGACAATCCTAAGTGGAATATCAGTCGAATTGGCATTGGCGGCAAGAATGGGTCTGCGATTGCGGCAGCGGTTTCACAGCCAGGCTTTCCTTTGGTAAGTCAAGACTTTTGGATCGTGATCGATGCTTGTTGACATCTCTCTAGGTGATCAGTGTATTCTATCTCGATGAGAACAACGTGATCCATGACGTTAGCTACTCGCCTTCGACAAGCAAGTGGGCTTTAGGAACTCTGTCGGACCAACGATACACTGCAATGGCAAACTCGAGCTTAGCAGCCATGTATCACCAGTGCAGACTGTGTCCCAACACGACCACCATTGCTTTTCAAGACACGAACGGATTTGTTCAGATAGGCAATCTCACATCCCGTGGCTGGGCGCTGACCCAACTGGGTCCTGCCCTTGACCCGGCGTTGGGAACTGGACTTGCAATGCAGCCGTTCTATTGGACTGGAATACCTGATCAGATCAATCTCTACAGCCAGAACTCGAGTCTCTTCATGGGTCTGTCGAAATGGGGGTGGGACTTGAGAGGTGGTGGTCAGTTAATACTCGTCTTCGCTTTCTTGCCTTCCACTAACGCTCGGAACACAGTTAGCAGTTGGACCTTCAACGTCGAACGTTATAGCCCCATATCCAGTGGCTCGCCTATCGCCGCTGCTTGCTCCTATACCAATGTCTCTTCAGGTGCTGAGACTTGGATCGAAGCCCTATCTGTTTCCCAAAGAGGCATCCAAGTCAGTACTTGGTCTGGAGCAGCCGGTCACTGGCTGCAAGCATACAATGTTCCCTCGGTAATGACGAACTCGACAAGCGATCAGAAAGTGTACGGGGCTGTGGCAGTCACCGCCATGGGATCTGCGTTCGGCGTCGTGAAACGGATGGGGCAAGCCGATACCATTGAGAACTGGCAGGTTGCCGACGACATGATAGACTGGACCCCGATGGGAAATGTGGACTTGGGCGGTATTTGGGGTTGAAGGCTGAACGTTTCGAGGCTTATCGCGTTTCTTATTGAAGGTGAATACGCAACAGCGAAGCCGACTTCCTGTCACAGGAGGCTCTCGTAATGGTAGAGCCTAGCAGCTCTCCAATGGAGCTGGTTTGAAATACGACTTTGAGACATCAAAGTAATTTCTAGGACTCGTGAGCTTGTTCTTGTTGTCCGAGCTTAAAGCAGCAAATCTAATTCAGTAATCACCTTAATATTAGACGCGGTGAAGAATGGTACTGGCTTCGATCATCGTCATCATGCTACTTATCACCGTGGTTAAACCCATCTTTTATGTCCGAATCGCGTGCACCAGCGTTATTGATGTCACATCATCCCCTAGCTCAAACAAATATGTCAACTCCGTCAGAACAAGTTGGCCCTCAGAGTTTTGATTGCATATCTTCCCGGCTCCGAGAGTTCTGGCCGGATTCATGAGGGCTTTCTAATCCATCTATACATCTGTACAYATGTGACCAAGCCAATCTGCTGTGTATATATATATATCCGTACTATATCAAGACCATCAGGACCCATCACCATATTTAAGCTCTCACCCAATTCCATACTAAACATACAAAACCCTTTTCAAACACCCACCAACCAACCACCAGACCACCATGTCCGACGCCCAGAAATACACCTCCAAGCTGCACGGCCAGCGCATCCTCATCATCGGCGGCACCTCCGGCATCGGCTACGCCGTCGCCGAAGCCTCTCTCGAGCACGGCGCCCACGTGATCATCTCCTCCTCCTCCCCCTCCCGCATCGAATCCGCCCTCTCTTCACTCCGGGAATCCTACCCGTCCTCCACCGCCAACGCGGACCGCCTGCAAGGATTCCCCTGCGACCTCGCCTCCCCCGAGGTGGAGTCCAACCTGGCCAAATTACTCGCGCAATGCTGCCCCTCCTCCTCCGCGGAGGAGGAGAAATTGGACCACATCGTCTTCACGGCGGGCAACAAGCTCGCCGTCGGCGCCCTCCGCGACATCAGCCTCGAACACATCCACACGGCGGGCCARGTCCGCTTCGCCGCCCCGCTGCTGCTCGCGAARCTCGCSTGGCCGCGCTACTTGTCCSCCGGGCCCARGTCGTCCATCACSCTCACCACGGGGGTCGTSAGCGAGAAGCCGATTCCCGAGTGGGCGCTGAATGGCGGGTACGGCGCGGGCTTGCACGGGGTGATGAGGGGGTTGGCGTTGGATTTGCGGCCGGTGCGCGTGAATTTGGTGAGTCCCGGGTTGGTGGAGACGGAGATGTGGGATTCATTGAAGGAGTCGAGTGGGGGGGCGTGGGAGGGGATGGTGGGGAAGTGGGTGGGGAAGATGACGACGGGGGTGGTGGGGCGGAGGGAGGATGTTGCTGAGTGAGTCCCTGTCCTGTTACTATCCTTGCTCCCCTTTCTGTACCCTTATTTTTTCCGGGGGGAGGGATGGGATTACCCATGAGAAAAGGAATGTGGTTGAAAGTGTTTGGGAATTGCGAGGAGAAGAAATGAGAGAAGCTGACAATCGCGGATGCAGGGCTTATCTGTATGCCATGAAGAGCCAGAATTGCACCGGCAGTCTGATTCAGAATAATGGTGGAATATTGTTGACAGAGTAAAGGTAAGGGGACGAACAGCTTGGTGTGATAGTGTTTTGTCCGATATACTTCGAGGCAAGCCCCCAGGAGAATGTACGGCAAAATCTGACAAGATATGATGAGTACAGACAAGACCATGTACATGAGAGAAGTAAATTTCTATCAAGCTGACGATTGATCATCACGCCTTCCATATACTATCGATCTGCTTTTTTCGCACCTACGCAGATGGTCAGTATCAACTTGGTGAAAAACTGCATCAATGGGAACAGGAACTTACCAAGGGCGCCAGCACCATCGTCCCAACAGCCAACGCGGCCACCGTACCCACGAGCTGCAGCTTGCTAAAACCTTTGCCCAGAATGTCAAACCCACCAATGGGACTGCTCCTCGTACCGAAGAGGTCCGCATCACCATACGCGAAGACCAGGGTGGTGCTTTCTAATTGGGAGGGAGCGGCAATGACATGGGATAGCCCCAACGTTTCTCGCTTGTGGTTTAACGTCCACTTACCGTCAAAGTCGAGTATGGCGTTGTATCTGAAAAGACCCTCTTCCATCTCGGCAGGGGTGGGATCTCGTCCCACTGGCCTTCGTGGATCGAGCATCTGACCGGGAAATGCGACCAACGAATTTGTGTGCGGTGCAATGCAGAGTAGGGAGCGCGTAGTGATGCCTTGAAGTGTCGAAGTCATAGACATGCGAGAGACTGGTCCAGGGATGAAGAACGTTTGCGAGATGACGTGCGGCGCTCGGACAGCATTCTCCTCGTCGGCAATGAAGGGCTGCCGTAAAGAGTAGTTTGTTGCTGAGTTTAACGGACCGCGATCGTTGGGGAAGGGCGATTCGAAGATCTCGGACACCACAAGTTGATATCCTTGGAGCTTTTGAGGCTCCAGTTGCAGTGGCTCGTGCGAGAGGAGAGTGGAGAAGAGCGAGTAGGCGAAGAAATTACCTGAGATTGTCGAGCTGATTGGCTGTGTGAGGTCCACGTCTGAGTGCTTGATCGAATGAAGAATTGCCCCTGAGGTCGAGTCGAGCAAGTAGAATGTTACAGAAGAAACATGAGTATTGGTGCAGGTCACGAGGATCAAATTCGGATTGAGATACTTGTAGAGAACGTTCCGATCTCCCAGAACCTTACCGATTGAAGTGACTGGATCGTGTCGTGGACGGTGAGTTACGTCGTGGATCGACTGGCCCGGAGAAGGGGTAAATCGCCATGCTTGCGTCACCTTGCCTTTGCCAGCCACGTTCCAGCCTTGGAGAGTCCCATCATCTTCCTTGGTGACAACAATTGTCCCATCCTCGAATGTCGTGGATGGAATTTCACCAAGGGACCCATCGAGATTGATAGGCAAGAGAGCTTGGCGTCCTTGGGCATCAAGTATAGGTACGGTGGTTTTCAAGCCACTTAGCAAACCTGCGCCCTGATGGTGCAGAATCTTGCCCGTGGCAGACTCGACTCTGAGGAATTCGCCTTGAGCTGCGCGGACAAGCGCAGTGTCATCTTCGGCATCTATACTCATAACATCCCAGTCAACGCCAGGTTCAAGTGTAACGGGTTGAATGTTCCAGATGACCTTGCCATGCATGCCGGTACTCAGAGCGGCAAGTCGACCGCTCCTGGTCGCCACAATCACAATTTTGTTGAAGCCAAATCGATCTTGCAGAAGATTTGCGTTCTGGTTCAATGGTGCTTCGCCGGATCTGACGCCATCATATCGGTCCATGATCCATACGAAGAGATTTTGCAACTCCTTCATATGCCTCGTCAGGCGGTGAATGTATGCCGAAACAACATTCGACTGCCCTTCCAGGGCCAAGTCCTGAGCACGATCATCATCCTTGGTGAGATCTACATAGGCAGCGGCGACCACCCCGGTGAGGCCTTCAGAGGTCACCCACAACGAGTCACCATTGCGAATGACCTCTAAATCTCCAGATTCCATGGTGAGCGCAGACCGTACGGAATATTTGGTGCCACCTCTCGATACAACTTCTGCAACAGCGTGAGATACCCTGCGAAGGTCTGTGGAATGAGCACCTGCTTTCGGTGGAATCTTCCAGCCTTGCAGCACGGTTGGCGAAGTTGATGATAGCAACGAGACTCCGGAAGAGCTATGCTGTACAAAATACACATTCTCATCTTGGGTACTCGTCGAATACGCCACAGGTCCTGAGATTGGTGACAAGTCATACTCTTTCTTAGCAGTGCCCGTGTTTGCGTCCAGATGATAGACTTTGGCGTGAGACGAGCTGGTGCCTGTCAGCTTGAGAAGGAAGTGCGGGTTGCTAGAATTGCGGTCCGCGGCGTGCAGGGAGATGGTCTCAATCGCTTCGCCATTCGTTAACGCTCCGAGTGTTGACGTTTGTTTCTTCAGTAGCGATGCAACTTTCACATACTTAAGGGTTTTGTCCGCCCAGGCTATTGATGGGTGTCCTCCAATTGCCCCGGCAAACAAAATACCAGTCGCTGACGAGACCTCACTCTCGGAATTGAACGTGAAAGGGGATCCTGTTGGCTCTCCGGTCTCAGCGTCCAACTCATAGACCCGAATCTTCGCTCCTTTCAAAAGGGCTGAGTGTAAAGCAACGTAGAACAAGCGCGTCTCGTAAGCAATCAACGAGTACGGCGCATCTCCACTAGCATTACTGTACTCCCATTTCAAGCGACCTGTATCTGAAGAGAAACACTTGACAGATACTTTCTCATTGCGCCCTTCGGTCACAATCAAAGCATCATTGCTGCCTTGACCGCGAATCTCCAAAGCCCGCACTGTTTCCTCGCCTTGCCAAGACCAAGCAAGTCGACCGTCAACGGCATCCCATGCATGAAGCTTGCCTCCGAGCGCACTGTAGATCACGTTTGAATTCTCCCCAGCCTTGAGGAAGCCTTTCCGAGCGTATGTGTGGCCCTCCTCACCAACACGTTGCCTCCAGAGTATTGTCCCATCCTTGGGATTCTTGGCTCCAACGATTCCGCTTTTCGATAAGGTATACAGTAGAGAGGCTTTCGAATTAGCAGAAGGACGGTGGAAAAAGGTGGTGTGAGATTGGGGAACGCCTAATAAAGCATGCTGGTAGTCAAGTTGATAGGCCTCATCCGCATAGATGGCAGATGAAAATTCAAGGTAAAACAACACAAGGGACGAAAGAATTGAAAGCGCACAAAGGCGCATGATTAGAGGAAGGGCTGGAGCTCATCACAAGCTTGTACTTCCAAGTTGATATATTGTCTTGTTGTATTCAGCTGTCTCATGGAGCTTCACCGGGACAACTATGCCCCGCTCCGGTGAGCTCCCTCTTGAGCCCCTGAAAAGCCCCTGAAAAGCCCCTGAAAAGCTCCCCCTCGTCCATAATCCATAATACAGTAGCTCGTTCGACCAGATGGTATTGATGCCATGTACAAAATCATACTAAAACATGCTGCCTTAGCCATCGCTTTCTGATATCCCACCCTTCCCAGGCTGTTCTATTACCAGAACTTCACGGGCCATGACGAGGAAGCTATTCGCGTGCATGACGCAGCCATCCAATGACTGAGTGCTTTCAAGGAGATTAAAGGAAAGCTGGAGGTCCACCAGCCTCTTCGCTGATCCTCATCTCTCGTCGCCGGTCCCTCAAAAAGTTCTCGACCAGAAGTCTGTTCCCTTGCCCATAGGTTGGTGTGCTGTTGGGACTTGCGCTATTCTCCTTCGATGTGCGGCGTTTGATTGGTGGCACATTTTCTCGCGCCTGAACATTGCTCACGGTCCGGTTCTCCGTCAAGGCACCGGCTTTGGAGCTCGATTTAGTCGCGCTTCCCGATCCTTGTAGTGATAAGGAGCTCTCACTTCGTAAAGCTTGCACACGGTCTGCCAGATCGAGTCGAGAGCCGTGTCTGAGTCCACTGGGATTGGCGCCACCTTTGTCCAAGCCAATGGGCGAGGCGGAGCTTGTTTTCCTGGGTACATTGTTTGAGACCTTGCGAAGAGTACCAGAATTGTCTTGACCTTCAGACATCGTTGAAACCTGGGAGTTCGTTGGCAAAAGCTCGTGTGACACGTAGTCAGACTGTCCGTAGCCTTTTGAGTAAGCCAAAGGGTCTTGATTCTCATCAGATAGGCGATCTGGTCCCCGCGGATGACTCTGCAGACTCTGCAGGGAAGGTCGATACTTCAGATCAGATCCGGAGAAAGCTGATGGCTGTGCCGGTGCACCATCCTCCTTGATTACCTTCCCAGTGCCTGCTTCGGTGCTATGGAGCTGAGCGTGCTCTCTTCTGTGCCCGAAGCGGCCTTCTCTTACAGGAAGTGCATTGTATACATCTTCATCCATTGGCGGGTTCCTTTCATCGGGAAGCATCATCTCGGATGCTAGCCTTCTCTTCCACTCCCCGCTGGATTTGCTTGACAGGTCTGACAAGTCTCGGCGTACTCGGAGTCGATGCTGGTGACTTGTATAGGGCCCGGATTCTGCGGGATGTACAAGTGCAGTACCGCGGTCTTCAGCATTGTCTGCCTTCATCAAGGCCAATGGATTGCCTCGGTATCCGTGAGGGAATCCTCCTGGGCTGCGAGAATAGACACTCTCTGCTAAGGTACCGCCATTAGGGTAATTGTCATTCCGTTGCGAGCGCCCGGCACCCATCGCAACACTTGGAAAGTTCCCAACGTCCTCCTTCGAGCTACGAAGAGCACGCCGGTAAGGACTTGGACTCTGTTTTTGCTCGATGTGCTGGTTGGCATGGAAGAAGCCCGAGCCGAGCTCATGCAGAGGACGCTTTGTTCGGTCGGCCTTTTCTTCTTTGGCCATTGCAATCTGCTGTGGCGTGGACCCATATCGCTGAAGAGTATCACTGGAGCTTTCAGGTCCTAATTGATCGGAATCACAGTCCACTTCAGACTCGCTGCCACCAATGGTTGGATGTGAGKTCTTCTTGACAATCTCCTTTTGGAGGGCTGAAAATATGCGCTGCGGCTCAGGAGGCTCACTGGAGCTATTCTGCCTGTACGGCCGTTGAAAAGCCGCGTACCCATAATCTGGTCTGGCAAGAGATACGCCATTCCCTGATGGTTGGTAGGAATTACCGTCCTCTTTGATCACCGACAACCGCTTCCGATCAGAGAATTGTGGAATGTGAATTGTATTGGCAGTGGTAGAATCCGTCCAACTGGTGACACGGGAATTGTCCACGGATGCATAGTCTGGACTGGGTATACTCCTAATACTTCCGAAGGCCTGGTTTTGCTTACCGGGGATCAAAGCGTGATCATCACCGAATTCTCGAGAGCCAACGCGTCGTAAGACCTTGGCATCTGGAGAGGAGATTCCCGGATATAGACAATCTTCCTGAGTCTGCAGTCCTCTTCCGTTGCCAAAATGCTGACGAGTTGCGTCAAGATGCTGAGCCGGTAGGTCTCCTTCTCCATTGCTCGATTGGCGTAGAAAGACCTTCCTGAGTCTGTTCCTGAGGGATTGCGAGTAACTTCTCGCTTTGCCACCAGCGCTGGCTGGTCTAAGGGCGTCCGTGGCAGTGCTAGAAGAAGAAATCACATCGCCATAGCTGTCAGTGCTGCCCGTTCGCACCGAGCGAGGAAATACTTTGTGAGATCTCTGCCCTTTCAGCAAATTTAAAAACGATGGCCGCTGCCTGAGGCGCTGCTGTTCCACATCGTGAGCGAACTGATCTCTGGCAAGACGCACTGCTTCGTCATTTGTTGCATATTGACGACTGATTTCGGGCGGACGGCTGGTCCATGGACGTAGAAACGAACGTTTTCTTTTCAGGGGCAAAGGCTTTGTTTTTGTGGCTCCTTGCGAACTTTCCGAAGATCGAACAGAATGACGGCGGAAATGTTGACCTGCTTTCGGCATTCCTGGTGAAAATTGACCAAATTGTTTCTTGTTCAGAGCAAACAACGACCTGGATTTGCTCAGTCTCCTATAAGAGGACGGCTGTGAGCCGAAAGGATGCTCGAATAACTTCTCTTCACCGTCTGACACTTGCGTCGCAAGCTGCTCGACCTGTGAATTATTGCCATTTTGGCATTGGCTTTGCGCACGAATATGGCCGCCGTGATCTTGAGGCGTTGTATGAGGAGCTGCAACGTGACTTCGGGTTATGGAACGAGATCGTAGGGGCACAGCGGTTGGGCCTGTAAAGCGAATGCTTCTCTGTCTAGTCAAAGCTGGCTTTTGAGCATGATCTTGTGTCGAGTCCTCGCCAGCCTCGCCTGCTGTACGAATTGCACGGCGACGTGCTTTGGCAAGCTCGAAAGCCCGCTCCGCAGCAGTGACAGCGCGAGCATGGGCGATATCTTCGCTCTCAAAGCCGGCATACTCCTCTGATGATCGAGAGTGTCTGAATGAGCTAGTAGATTTGGAACGCCGAGCACCGAGGGATGCATTGCTGGAATGTCGTGAAAGCATACTTGAGCTTGAAGCTGGGGTCTTCCAAAAAGCCAAGGCCTCCAAGAAGAGTGATAAGTCTATGCTCGAAAACAGAACATAACCAAAAGGTGATCGTTGTCAGCATACATTGGCCGGCGCAGAAGTGGAGGTTCAGCGGGCCACTCTTCCTTCCCTTTCGTGTGCGTATAGTACCTGCCATACTCATCGATGCAATTGCAGGAAGTCGCAAGTCGACAGCGCTGTTGCAGCAAAAGCTGACGAGACATTGAACCAACGGCGTGTCGGTGACATAACGATATTGAAGCAATCCGTGTGATCTCATATACTGGTGAAGCTGCTGCAAAGTCACGAGGACTCGATCTTGACTGATCGCAAGTCCTGAGACTTCCTTTCAACCGATGACAACTGCATCGTCTTTCTCCGTCATCATCTCTACTCCAYCCTCCAGATCCTCACTGTCCCATTCGTCTTCCGATATATCATCCATATCAACGTCTTCAGCGTCGTCGCGTGTCCCCCCTTTCGCGTCCGCATCCACATCTTCTCTACCCCTAGATCCTGCTTTCTTCTTTCTTAGGACATTCTCTTTCTGGGTGCGCCGTCGTTCCTCCTTCTCGCCCCTTCTCTGCTCCCAGACGGCTTCCATCTTTCTTACCTCCTCAGGTGTCTTGCTCAAGTATTCATGCCACATGACCTTTCCAGCACAAACTCCTTCTTCCACCTTGGTCATGCGCAACTGCATTCTTGGGCCAAGCTCCACCATCTTGACAGCACGTTTTTCAACCCCACGTCTCTCTGGACGGGCTTCACGGCCATCTGCTGAACGCTTTGCGGCCATCTGCTGCTTGTTCAACACTTTCCTCGTTGTGCTATCCAGTACTTCGACCTCAGCATCGGTCTCGACTTCACTATCACTCCCGGACGTGAAACCGGAAGCTGCAGCGGAGGGGTCGTTGAGGTAGTCAGCCACATCGCCGAATTTGCCCAGGTTGGGCATTCCAGCTTTCTGCTTGTTTCGTTGTTTCAACAGATTTTCAGCAGCGTTCAGCCGTCTCACCCCACGCGAAAGACCAGTACGCTTTGTCGTGATTGCATAGTGCCGCAACTTCAGAACAAAGGTGCCGCTTTCTGCGCCTTTCCCGGGTTTTGACAACTCACGATTGAGAAGTAAGACCCTACGGATGGACGAAAGAGGCGTTGCTTGGGGGGAGATGGGCGGGAAGAGCGATTGAAAGATGGTGGTGGTCAAAGATTCGAGATGCTTGGGCACAGCTGGTTGCGAGCCATCCGAGGGTGGAGGCGAGGTGAAGTTGTTCATCACCAGTAGAGGGGGATTCAGGAAATCCTTTGGGGCTCCCTTGGGATGTCTCTGTGCTTTTCGTACGTCTTTTGCCAGCGAGTATTGTTCCACTCTGAAATGCAACGTGGGGCCTCGAGGCGTCAGTGCCAATCGCAGATGCGTGTTGCCGGCATCTGACCGTGAAAAGAGGAGAAGGTGTGACACTCCTAGAGGTCCAGCCATTGCAGTATAGTCGCGCAACCGGTTCGATCTCCTCTCTTTGAGTCTACTTGCCGTCCCAGGCTCCATCATACTCCGAACGTCTTGAACTAATTGACTGATGCTGGGTCCCACCTCTCCAGCTCCGATTCGGATAACCATGCTCTTTGGATCCTTGCTTGCCGGGTTGGATGAGACGGCATTCTTGGGCCCATTATGAGCGCCAACATGGGTCCTCTTCTTTTTCCGTGGACGAGCCATGGTTGGCACAATTGCACWAYTGGTGGTAGAATCCACACAAACGGCAGAGGTGAACGAAATTAAATTTTGTTGGAGACTGGTACCTTTCTGACGTCGTCGCTCGCTTGTCCTTATCGATAAGTCACTACCAGATACAAAATCCCGCCTCGGCCCAAATATTTCTCAAGTCCAATCCCCCACACCCACGGACGAAATTGTGCGAATCCTACGAGTCATCAGCGAGAAGCCAAAATGGATTCCGAGCACAGAGTGAAGAAGAGGAAGCTCCAGGGCACCTCCAATAAATTCAACCATGTACTACAGAAAAAGCATGCAGTTGCGAGAGCTCCACATGAAGAAGGGGATAGCTATGAGAGCGTTGCTCTGCCCTCAGAAGCCGCTGCTGGAGATGAGACCTCCACCCTCACATTTCAAGGGCTGGGCGTCATTGAATCGTTGTGCGATGCCTGCACGGCGTTGGGCTACAAGACTCCCACCCCAATACAGAAGGAGGCCATCCCCGTGGCTCTACAAGGTCGAGATCTCATTGGCCTTGCCCAGACAGGCTCAGGGAAAACGGCTGCTTTCGCCCTTCCAGTCCTACAAGGTCAGTCGTTTGAATCCAACATCTCTTGGTTCTCTACTAACAGGCTTCCAGCACTCATGGAGAAACCGCAAGCATACTTTTCCCTCATCCTCGCCCCAACCCGCGAACTCGCCTACCAAATCTCTCAAGCCTTCGAGGCACTCGGCTCCCTCATCAACGTACGTTGTGCCGTCCTCGTCGGAGGCATGGAAATGGTCCCTCAATCCATCGCCCTGGGCAAGAAACCGCACATCATCGTAGCAACCCCCGGCCGCCTCCTCGACCATCTGGAGAATACCAAGGGCTTCTCCCTCCGCTCGCTGAAGTACCTCATCATGGACGAGGCCGATCGCTTGCTTGATCTGGATTTTGGAGCCATCATCGACAAGATCCTCAAGGTGCTGCCGAGAGAGCGGAGGACCTATCTCTTTTCGGCAACGATCTCGTCCAAGCTCGAGACCTTGCAGCGCGCCTCGCTCTCGAACCCGGCTCGCGTGTCGGTCAGCAGCAACGAGTATCAGGTCGTGTCGACGCTGCTGATGTACTACATGCTCGTTCCCTTTCAGGACAAGGATCTCTACCTCGTCCATCTGGCCAATGAGCATGCAGGGCAATCGGCCATCATCTTCACCCGCACCGTCAATACCACACAACGATTAGCGATCCTACTGCGCGCCCTTGGCTTTGGGGCTATTCCTTTACATGGTCAGCTCTCCCAGTCTGCTCGTCTTGGGGCGTTGGGGAAATTTCGGGCTCGAAGTCGGGATATACTGGTCGCTACCGATGTTGCGGCTCGCGGTCTAGATATCCCGAGTGTGGATCTTGTAGTCAATTTTGATCTGCCTCCAGACAGCAAGACCTACATTCATCGTGTTGGTCGGACAGCTAGGGCGGGCAAGTCGGGCAAGGCGATTAGTATTGCCACGCAGTACGATCCGGAGATCTTGCAGCGGATTGAAGCTGCTCTGGGCAAGAAGTTGAAGGAGTATCCATCCGAAAGGGAGGAGGTCATGGTGCTTGGAGAACGCGTGGACGAGGCACAGCGTCTTGCGATTGGGGAGATGAAGGATCTGCATGATAGACGAGGCACGAGAGGGGCCACGCTCAGAGGCAGGACACGGCCAGCGGGGAGAAGAGGCAGAGATGATATGGATCGGGAGGAAGGATGATCTTATCAAGTCCAGGACAACGATAACTTTTGCTCACAATCCTGTTCCCATTCAGCTTTTCCGAGCCTCCAATTCATTAGTCATGCCGCCTCGCCATGCAAAAATCGCCTCGATGACCATGAAGGCTGCAGGTTCAAGTGCTACTGTGGCGCAGGGTAGTCGTACTGTTTTGCCACAGCTTCAACCAATTGTCCAACCGCCTTAGCCAACTCATCCGCTTCGCCTCTGGTCGCGGCTTCAGCGTAGACTCTCATCGCGTCTTCAGTGCCGCTTGCTCTCGCAAAGCTTCGACCACTCTTGTACTTGCCGACGAGGGCATCAATCTGCGCTTGCGCTCCGGGGGGGCTTTCCAGCTTCCTCTCGGCATCCACGGCCTTGAAGATGTTGCGATCCGGGACTTCCACGCGGACAAGCCGGTTGGGGAGGTCACTGTATGTGAGATCCCACTCATGAAGACCCCAAGCCTTGTGGGCCAGGATGACTTCGACCAGAAGGAAGTCACTCAGTGCGTCACCGACAGTCTGGTTGATCAGCTGGGTGAGGGCCTTCAGGGTATCAAGGGCAGACGCTTGGGCGGGAGATTTAGGATCGTACTTGTTTATTCTTTTGAGGGCGAGCTCGGAGAACACCACAGTACCGTGGCCATTTGCCTCAAAATAAACTCCAACGTCGAACTTTGTCGCGGCATGGTGTAGATGCTTCACGCCAGTGTTGGTGCAAGTGACCGGTAGCTTGAGGTCTTGGGTAATATATGAAGTACTACCTCCGTTTGCGTATGCTGTTTGAACCACACCAACCTTTAATTTCTCCCCCAGTCCGGCGTTTCGGGCGAGATCTCCAATGAACAGAGCTGCAAGGGTGGCTATACGATCCCCGTCGAGCAGATGGAACCTGGATTCCTTGTCGAGGAAATAGTAGATCAAGCGGTCAGCGTCCCCATCGAGCGAACAACATCGCTCCAGCGGTGCTGCATGTGACGCCGGCGGAGCGCGCTGGCCGGTTTTCACGAAGTCCGCTCCACACTAGAAAGATGTCAATTGAGATGGTATGATAGTGTGCGAGGACACGGACAGACCTGATGGTTCAGCCTTTCCGGCCTGACGACATCGTCATTGACAATCCTAAGGTCAATGCCACCTTCTGATGCGGGAGCAAGACATTTGACGAGCTCGTGCAGCTTCGGCCCGCCAACTCCATTTGCACAATCCACGGTCAACGAGCCATTGACCTTCTTCCCTCCCAATGCTGCTTTGAACGCTTTGGCCGTCTTTTCGTAATATCCTTGCTCAGTTGGCTCGCCGTAATCGAAGGGAGTGCCCTTTGTGTTGATACAACGAGTAATGTAATGGAGTTGTGGTGTTGTTAGAAGTTCATAATCGGTATGTTGAACGCCGGCTGCATTGAGTCCTTCCAGCAGAGCTGTGACAAGGTGGGGACCAGAAGCCCTGGTATCTCTAGCAAAGACGGCTCGTGCGGGGGAGCCGAGATCGATGTTGAGATCCTTGGACAATGTTTCATAGGCCTCGCCAAGAGCTTCGTCGCTGGCCGCGTTTGCCAGGGCAGTGGCATATGTTTCCCAAGATGCCTCCAGCATTTCTCCCATAGGATCGACCAATTTGACCCCATTGTCCTCTGGCGGGTTGTGGCTTGCAGTGATCATAACACCAATGGTCTGACCATTCAGTTTCCTGGAACGTAAAGATGCTAACAGCGCCACACGATACACTACCGAGTCGAGCAGACTCCTGCGGATGATCAGTCTGAATTCCACGATATGACTCTATGTTGGTCTATGACAGGAAAGTACCCACGCTTTCATGCGAAACTGTAAGACCGGTCAGCAATGGGTATGGGACGTTGGCAGTCAGACGAACCCCCGCGGTCCCATATTGAAATAACCGATCCTTTGGCTTAGGGAACTTGCCTGACCCGTCGATGATTGATTGCATCGAAGACATGATGATGATCATCCAAGAAAGAGATTGAATTGAGGGTCTGGTAGAAGATGTAATTGAAAGGTTTAAAGATCAAAGAATTGGACGAGATGATGCAAAGGCGGATCGACCAACGCCTTACCCGAAATGTGGGGGTCCGTGTTTGCTGTTTTCGCACCATTCGATTGGGCGCACCTTTCCCCTCATGGCCTGATAGCTGCTTAAATTCATAACTGCAGGTCAGTGCTCACCTGCAGGCACCAAAAAGTGGGCCAATGCGGAAAATTGGATCCACCAATCGAAGGTCTGAAGAAGCGTGGGCATCCCACAAGTAGGTTAGCACCGGCTTGGGGTGCATGCGATGAGTACGCAGACTGTATGTCATTTGCACGTCTAAGCCATACTCATATCAGGACAGCCGAGACATGTTCGCCTGGAGGTGGGTGCGCGCAGATGATTAAGGATGGTCATCGACAGCTGCCCGATCGTTGGCTTGAAGACAATCCTCTCGTATCCTCTAGGCTTTCAGTCGTTCGCCCGCGATGTCTTGCTGCGCGTCTTTGACCAAGAAACTGTCACCACATTAGCCCCGTCTAGCATTGGACGCAGATCCGAGCCACTTGCTTATACCACCAAATCGTTGGCACGACCGTCCCGAGATGCCAAAGGCTGTGGGCATCAATCACACCTCCAATTGGTGGGAAATCGAGAAGCTCCAGACTCATTGCCAAAATAATCCAGGCCACAATCATTCCTGGCCATGCAGCCCAAGGTTTCCTGGACAATCATTTCCCAAGTCAGAATTGCTGATGCAAGACCTCTTCTTTGACGACCATGTCTCGGGATTCGGTGATATAGCTGAGAGCTGGAAGCGCTGCTCGGGAATCAACCTACCTTAGTTTTTGGTACGTTTTATAGCTGAAGATACTCCACAGAATGTTCTGCAGTATTCCCGCGGCAACATTGGCGGCCATGTTGTAAGTGTAATTCCAGTGGACAAACGTCAGATAGGACACGTGACCCATATATAGCAGCACACACAGCATCGTCCACAGGCGCAATATAGTAGCCTTTTCTGCAGGTCGATCTTGGTCCAACCGAAAGACTCGGATAGGCGTGTAGAACATCCCGTAGAAGACACTGGCTCCTGCCGCGTAGTAATCCAACTTTTCCGTCACTTCGAAGTCTCGGGTGTGAAATATCATGCTGAACAACCAGCTAGCCCAACCGATGTAGCCAAACCAAAGATAGTAATGCCTGATTGGATATCCTGCCGGAATCTTGCTTCGTACCTTCGCAATGCCATCGTGATGCGCCAAGAGGTTGAGGAAGGAGAAGAGGACCGAGGCTGGTTCTTGCATTCCGAGCAAGCGGTGGAAAGGCCATTTCCCATGATATTGAACGATCGGACTCAGCATAGGTGGATCCCTCGCTACGCGACGGTCGGTGATAATATGCTGACACACATAATCACAGTTCGCGGGGCATGTCCAGAAGAAGATACGAAGCCGAAGAGCTTTCCGAGCGTCAGTGCCATTCAGCAGTCCGCAGCCGAACGTGGAGCTTACGCAAAGCAGGATTGCCCCTGCCACAATTCTCGGCAATACACGTCTACTTGCTATTAGCAAGCATCATAAAGCAACCATGGGCAGGCTCACAGAAACACAGTCACGGAACTCAGGTAAATGGTCGCCAAGGGAGGCTCGAGCGATAGACGTAGCAGACAGCAGACAGCAGATGATTCCAATGCGTACCATTGCTGAAGGACGATCAGGCCTGAATGGAAGCAGCAGAGCTATCTAGATACCTATGTACAGGGAGGAGCTACTGCACCCGGGTGTAGATATCGTGATAATTTAGAGAGAGCTTTCTCTAGGGTGCACTAAAGTCAATTTGGCGGCCTCAATAATCTTCCGAGGCGTATCCTGCGGGGCCAATCCGGAGCTGGCATGCCTATTATGTAGCTTTAGCCAACCAACAAAAGCACCTTCATTTGCACGATCAGGGCGAGAAGGAAGCGAAAGGGATGTGCCTGGCTGATTATCACCATGCTCCCAAAGCTGTATCTGGACTCCGTTAGCATCTAGACATTTGTCAACAGTAGTATCGACCCACTAGGAAAATGAGCTTTGATCATTTGACTGTGCAAGAAGTCACGAACAGCGAGATTGTGAGTACCCCCTGGTCCCTCCACCCACTCGATGAACCCTGCAAAACAGAGGCTTCTGTAGAGAAAGCCGTATCGTAACATGAGGCTGTAACCTTCAAAAACTGGAGAATGGGATGATCGAAATCCCGGCCTCGGCAAGGCGTGAATGTAAATATGCAAATGCCGCGCTCTACCACTGAGCTAATTCCCCACCGTCGTCAGGTCAAGCAGTTGATGAGATTCTCTTATATAAATCTATATTATATTYTGAAWATTCATAGAGTGAATACAGATAGATGTGCAGATCCTGCCATGCCAAGAGATCTTCAGGGTCTTTCCGAATCCCGTTACAGTATTTCCGAATGTTGCCAAGAGTAAATATTTCTGCTGTCAAACATTTTCCGAAAATCATACAGACCTTACAACTCTCATCTACAGGAATCTTAGACCGTCGGCGCCCGAAGGAACCCCGGGAACGTGGGAGGAAAGAATTGCGTTTACGAGAACATTGTGTACTCTCCAGTCGCGCTGGATAATGACGACGAACGGCAACGATCCGTTAGCAGGCCTCGACGCAGCAGAGGTTCATTACTTCAACAGGTATAAAGCTCGGTCCACAGTTGAATTTGCCATTGACCATGTGCAGCTACAACCACCATGGTACTCACCGTACTCATAACAAGTAGCAAGGAATTTTGCTGACTTTCTCGCCTTGGTTTGGAGGCATCCATGAGGAAATGCTCGTCAGTCTTAATGCCGTGTACTCGTCGTGGCATTTCTGATATGCAAAGCACCAATAGAAGGATGAAGTAAGGACCAGATCATACAGAGACGCCATATACCAGAACAAACATATCTTCAAAGACAAAGTCGTTCTAGATGTCGGTTGCGGCACCGGCATTCTTAGCATGTAAGACTCCCGCTGCGATACCCTATGCGTGTGGCTCATGGAGAATCTGTTAGGTTCGCTATCAAAGCTGGTGCGAAGCATGTGGTAGGTGTGGACATGTCAACAATCATCGACAAGGCCAAGGAGATTGTGGAACGGAATGGGATGACGTCCAAGATTACGCTCTTACAGGGCAAGATGGAAGAGATCCAAATGCCCTTTCCACAGGTCGACATCATCATCTCGGAATGGATGGGTTACTTCCTCTTGTACGAGAGCATGCTCGATACAGTGCTGTACGCTCGAGATCATTATCTGGCCAAAGACGGCAAGATCTTCCCGGACAAAGCAACTATACACATGGCTGGTATAGAGGACGGAGATTACAAAGATGAGAAGATTGGATGTAGGTCTGACACCGGTCGAACACCGACGTCCGCTCACCAATTCATCTAGTCTGGGACAACGTCTACGGCTTCGACTTTACGCCTCTGAAGGATAYTGCACTAGCAGAACCGCTTGTGGATACCGTCGAGTTGAAAGCATGTGTTACCGATCCATGCAAGGTATTCGAGATTGACCTCTACACTATCAACGCAGAGGACTTGGCATTTCGCGCACCCTTCTCCCTCAAGGCCAGACGTTCGGACTTCATTCATGCCCTAATCGCGTGGTTCGATATCGAATTCACAGCATGTCACAAACCAATCAGATTCTCTACAGGACCTCACTCGAAATACACGCATTGGAAGCAAACAGTATTCTACCTTCGAGAGGTTCTCACCGTGGAGGATGGCGAATGCGTCACGGGGTTCCTAGCGAGCAAACCAAACGCAAAGAAAAAGAGAGATCTCGATATCAGCCTAGAGTACGAGCTTCAGACGAGTGATGATAGTAGATATGCAGCTGGCGGCCTAGACTTCAAGATGTGAGATGCGTTCCCCAATCCTAGGTCTGTCATGGCCTGCTAACGAGGGCAGGTGTTGATGCCACGTAACGGGGGGATAAGCCCCCGAGAATCTCGTCGACGATACCCATCGGAGCCTTCATTGGACGAGCGAGCATAGTTTGCGCGGCTGTACTTGGAACCACTTGAAAAATGGGTTGCATATCTGGATATTCATAGACATGACGGCATGACGTTCTTGAAAAGCTTTGCGGGCTCAGGCCAAACCCGCAAAAGCCGGCCAAGGTCACTCAAGAGGCATGAGACTTGATCACAACACTGACCCTACTTCTGGCGACATTGGCCTATCTCTTGCTTTGAGCAATTCTTTGAAACAGACAGCCCTCCTGCGTGGAGGAAATCCAGATGTCGCAGAATCAGTGGTCGAGTTGCTGCTTGGTATCCAGGTTCTGAGGATCCGCGGCTTTGGGTGAGTTGGCCATGATCCGACTCCGCACCCGCATCAGGGCCATTCCCAAGAGATTAAGACCCCATTCACCCTTGTTTGCCTCAGCGTTGGCTGCATTGAAACCGATGCCCCAGATGCGGTCATATGGTGAAGCCTATACAAGTAAGAATGATGCGCAAAGCCACAAAGGGCGGGGATGCCTCTTGACGGCYACCAACCTCGACCAAGAGCTTCTCTTCTGTTGCGACCAGCAAAGTCTTCATGTTTTCGTCGTCGTTTTCCGTGAATTTGTACCAATTCCCGTCTTCGACTATCTTCTCCTTTTGTTGGTCCCACGTTTTGTGGTCAAAATTTGCAACCTTCCTACCCAAGGCTTTTTGCTTCTTCGGGTTGCGCTCTCTCATGATCTTCTCTGCGATCTCCTCGTCGTTGAAAAGTATGGCTTTGCGGTACATCATATATTGCTCTGTGGTGACGAATCTGACGAAGTCCTGGGATGCGGGGCTGTTTGGGGGTGGAGCCGTGAATGGCGATGAGTGCCATTGGGAGAGAAAGCCATATGGATGTTCAAATTCGTGCCAGAAATAAATTATTTCTCCACGAGCGGCCGCCATCGTGCGCGGATCTTTGAATTACTTACTGCGACGATGAAGAATGAGAGGTGAAGTAAGCGGTGTTGGACCTTCGTTGTTAAGAGAAACAGGTATGACATGAACTTGTCCATGATGACAAAGTGAAATGATTCAGAAAGAGCGATGGATAAATCTGATTGATCGCCCAAATCATACCATGTCCATCCCAATTCTCCAAATTTCCGTCAGTCTGGATGGAGGCTCTTGCAGCCGGCCGTTAAGGATGCATATGCACTTATGACTTATGCAGGATGATGCAATTTGAGACCCTCTCCGCAATACTCAACTATAATGAACCCCCTGGCGGGGCAATTCGCCGAGGCATGTCTTTCATAATCGCCGTCTTACACATTTTCCCTGCAATGACTGTTTCACTCCCGAGAAGAGTCTCTTGATCACTTCAACCTCCATTCTTTCAGACAATCATGAGCGAATCAACCCAAAACCCTGGTGCTGGTCATCAGCTCCCTTCCCAAGAAGTCACTTGGAATAAGCGGTATTGACGTGTACCTTCCTGAAGAAGACCATGCACTCGCTGAAACCTTCCCAAGGGACCTGTTGCTCTTCGCCTACAGCATCGGCTGCACAGCGGATGAGTTGCACTTCCTCTATGTACTTTGCACTTGGCTCCTTCAACCGCCAATTGCTGACACTGAGCAGGAACTGCATCCCTCCTTCCAAGCATTTCCAACTTACCCGATAGTACTCCGTACGTCGACCGCGAAGGCGGAGAGGCAATCTCGCCGGCTGACCATGATGCAGCATTCAAGGGTGTAACCCAGGATGTGGTCGATTTTTATGCTATGGCCGGTGCAATGGAAATCCCCAATGTTCCCAAGCTCGATGCACGCCGTGTCGTCGACGGCCAACGGTACATCAAGTTCTTGAAACCGATACCTACCACCAGTCAAGGGACGAATGTGGAGGTGCGATCGAAGATCGTTGGTGTGTACGACAAGGGCAAGGGCACGGTGGTTGAGCGCGAAATGGTCTTGGCAGAGAAGGGAGGAGAAGAGTATGTTCAAATCATCGAGAGCATGTTCTATATCGCTCAAGGAGGATGGGGAGGTCCTAAAGGTATGCGAGACCCTAGATAAACATGCCACAGAGCAGGCTTGACGGACAGGCAGGCCCGGCGACCGTCAACTATCCTCCACCAGAAGGAAAGCAGCCTGATGCGACTCATGTCTTGCAGACGACGGCAGAGACAGCGCATCTTTACAGGTCTGTTCATTTTGGTATATTGTTCCCAATCTCAATACTTACATTGCTCAGGCTGAACGGCGATTACAACCCACTTCATGCGACTCCTGAGCCCGGATCGAAGATGGGATTCGGAGGTGCTATCCTCCATGGTCTATTCTCGTGGAATTCAACGTGCCATGCCTTGCTTCAGATGATTGGGGGGAGCAATCCGGCAAACATCAAGGAGTACCAGGCCAGATTTGCTGCTCCAGTCAAGCCTGGCGATAAGCTGATCACGGAAGTCTGGAGAACGGGTGAGGTAGCAGATGGCTGGGAGGAAATCAGGTTCAGTACCAGGGTGGAAGGGGGGAAAGTTGTTTTGAGCAACGGGAGGGCTTTGATGAAGTGTCAGGATGTGAAGAGCAGATTGTAGATGAATCTACAATTGACACTCCAAGAACCCTGCCTGCTTTTCATACCCACGCCTCTTCGTGCTCAACACCTTGTCTGACGAGACTGGCTGACTGGCCGATACGAACCTTCAAAAACAATTATATTCACAAGCTTGCTGACTTATTAGAATCAAAGCGGTATAGGGACTTGGCTGTCTCTCACATCTTTAGCTAGAATGCGTGCATGAAGAGCAAAAATAACGTAAGACGACTCGTCATGACTTTATACATAGGATATGACAAGCACAACAAAAATCATCGATACCGATGGGACTCGAACCCACAGTCTTTGCCATTCTAATTCAATCAAAAGATAGAACGCCGGAAAGCAACGCCTTGCCATTAGGCCACGGTACCATCATATTTAGACACGTCGTATTAAACGATATCTCATTATTTTTTCCCTGCGAAGGGGATGTAACGTAGGTTTTGCGATTCCTCCAGTGGAGAAAGCTGCGCACATCATCTCGAGCATTGAATTCCAAAGCAATCTAGCCGAACAGTTGAGGTATTATTGTATAGGGGCTCCGGGTTTGACTGCCTTGGTTGATGGCGGAATTTCTGTCGTGTTTCCACGATGGGCCTAGTGCTAGGGTCAGAAGCATACGATATTGCCATCACCTTATCTCCGGACAGGCAGGACTCYTTCATCAGCTCTTCCCAAGCTTACAGCACATTCGAACCAACGTACAGTATCTGAAAATCAAAAATCAAGGGACAATACTCTTCTCCTGACCAAAGTTGGGATTCTGAAGTATAATTCCCATTCTTCAAACCAACATCCTTTGCCCCCGCCACTGTCATGTCTACCCTCGAAGATCTAGATGATATGGAGCGGGAAGGAAAGAAGGAGGACGAGAAGAAGGAGGGTGGGGACGGCGAGAAGGATGGGAAGCAATCAGAGAAAGACGGTGATGCGGAGATGAAAGATGCGAAAGAGGAGGAAAAAGAGGAGGACATAATAGGTACAGAGATCTTACATTCCAGCACAAGAGATATCAATATGAGGCGGCGATTGCTTGAAAATGACATGAGGATCACCAAGAGCGAGTACCAGCGGCTACAGCATGAGCAGGCAGCTATGCGAGAGAAGATAAAGGATAACCTGGACAAGATTGAGAATAATCGGTGGGTCTGCCGTCGACGTTAGTGCTATCCTCCAGCTTCACACTGACACAAAATGTCTGCAGACAGCTACCTTACTTGGTCGGCAATGTGGTCGAGCTACTTAATCTCGACGTTGAAAAAGAAGCCGCAGAAGAAGGCGCCAATATCGATCTCGATGCGACTAGAGTGGGCAAATCCGCCGTCATCAAAACCTCCACCCGCCAGACGATCTTCCTCCCTCTCATTGGTCTGGTAGACCACACCGCCCTGAAGCCAGGTGATCTCATCGGAGTTAATAAGGACTCGTACCTAGTCCTCGACACACTGCCAGCCGAATATGACAGCCGCGTCAAGGCTATGGAGGTGGACGAGAAGCCGACTGAGAAGTATACAGATGTGGGTGGCTTGGACAAGCAGATAGAAGAGCTGGTCGAAGCCGTGGTATGGCCCATGAAAGAAGCAGACCGATTCAAGAAGATCGGCATCAAAGCTCCCAAAGGTATCAACATCTCTTTTGCCCGGAGTCGTGCATCTATTTCCCCTTGTCCACCGCTGATGAAGGATGAATACAGGCGCTTTGATGTACGGCCCCCCGGGCACAGGCAAGACCCTCCTTGCGCGCGCCTGCGCTGCCCAGACCGACGCCACCTTCCTCAAACTCGCCGGCCCCCAGCTGGTGCAGATGTTCATCGGGGACGGCGCCAAGCTGGTTCGCGACTGCTTCGCCCTGGCCAAGGAAAAGGCCCCCTCCATCATCTTCATCGACGAGCTCGACGCCGTCGGCACCAAGCGCTTCGACAGCGAGAAGTCCGGCGACCGGGAGGTGCAGCGGACGATGTTGGAGCTGCTGAACCAGCTCGACGGCTTTGCGTCGGATGATCGCGTCAAGGTCCTCGCCGCCACCAATCGGGTCGATGTCCTGGACCCGGCGCTGCTCCGCTCGGGCCGGCTGGATAGGAAGATCGAATTCCCGTTGCCGAACGAGGAGGCCAGGGCCCAGATCCTGCGGATCCACAGTCGGAAGATGACCGTGGACGAGGCGGTCAATTGGCCGGAGTTGGCCAGGAGCACGGACGAGTTTGGGGGCGCGCAGTTGAAGGCCGTCTGTGTGGAGGCGGGTATGATCGCGTTGAGGAAAGGGCAGGTCAAGATCGGGCATGAGCATTACGTCGATGCGATTGCGGAGGTGCAGGCGAAGAAGAAGGTGAATCCTCCTCTTATCCTTTGTGGTATGGTATATTGGATGCAGTGACTGACATTGCTTTTGCAACAGGATACCGTCAACTTCTACGCTTAGACGCTCGCCCCTGTGGATTGCCTTTTCCCCCATACAGCAGAGGTCCCCTGGTCGGCTGTCATGTTGCATGGAATAGAAAGCGTTGCATGCAAAGCAGCTTGTAATTTAGCAGCAAAATGGAAGTGCGCTCAAGCACAGAAAATTGAATTCCATGCTCTGGACCTCAGATACCTGGATCCTTCTCTACGATGTCTGAAAGCTTGCCAAGGGGCTGGAGCTTCTATCTACTCAATGCTCGACAGGACCGAGAGTGCGGTAAGATGCAAATGAGCTTAGTGGCTGTACACATACGTTGATGCACCTTGAATCCGCAAGCATGGATGGGACGAGCTCGCCACAAATTGGATTCAACCTTCAACGAGAGGCTTTTTCTGAGTTGTATGATGCCCTATCCAGCTGCTTGGTACGAAGTGCAAGATGATACTGAGAGACTTTGCTCTGTCTCGTCCCCTTCCCATCCTTCGCCTCCTTCGCCTGATCCTCCATCTTCCTGAGGTACATTCTAATTTTTGGAGAGACCAACACACGACAAATCAATGCTTTTCTACCCAACGTGATACTGTGTCTCTATCCAGCCAAGTCTGCGTGGTTAACACCGCACCTGAAGGAGACAATGCGGACATATTCCTGAAGATGTATTGATGATGGAAATATTGAATGAGTGCCATTAATTTGGGGGTGTCGTGTCTGTCGGCCGACAAAACACCAAGCCGACGGTGATCCAACATCGATCTCAGATGTAGCAGTATTCCTGAGAAAGCACCGGAAGCTGTGGCAAGATAGCTGCATCAATGGGGCGAGACCATTCGCAGAAGACGGAACATGTACGGTTCGCCCCAAGATGAGCGATGGTACGTAGAAAGGGTGCCACCTTGACATTCGGATACCTTCTAGGTCGCCTTGCGCAACGAGCATCGCTGCCGAACCTCCTGACACAAATTGTGGTACAGAGAAAACCGCCAGCCTATCCCTCATGATGCGCTTTCGTGAAAGAATTGAAATTCGGAATAAATGTCAGATCTATTGTTCTTGCCGTTCGAAACGTGAGCCAAAGAAGATTCGTAAAGTTGTGAAAGAAGATCCACCCATGCATGCTCATACTGATAATTCCGTGTGCCACAACGCCGTTCGCTTTCCCGGACCAGCAACGAAGCAGCGCAAAGATATCGAGACAGGCGGTGAGTATGGTATGTGAGTCGCATCGTGGAGCCTTACAGCGGATGCCAGGTCCTCAATCAGACATTCTGTTACCCTACGACGGACTGGACCCCGTAACTTGGCGCGAACAGATGGCGATCTCGCTGAGAGGTCAGAAGTTCCCTTTCGTACTGGCTGCTGTAATCGTAGTTGCTGTGATGGAAGTACGGACTCAGATAGCCTGAGGGTGGGACATTCGACGGCAATGTCCGCACAGCAGCAGGGAGCTTGAACGCCGGCTGTAGGGGCTGTGGGGCGTACGAGAACGAATTGAGTAGCCCGTACGCATCGGGGGTGTTCGGGCCAGTCTCAGGCGCCGACGGAGGCGAGGAATTGTCTTGTTGTTGCGGCAACCGCCATGCCACCCGTTGAGGAGTATTCCATGGGCCATGTGCATAGCTGCCGCCGAATTGTGACTGACGGCCCAGGTTCGCTTCCGAGTGCAAGAGACGTGTCTCCAAAGGCGGAAGTTGTTGCATCATGCGTAGTTGTTGCTGGCGCTGCCGTACTTGGTCCTGCATATTGCTCTGCCTCAGAGTCTCGGCTATTGACAGATCAAACCTCCTACGTTTGCTTTGCTCCCAAAGTCCATGCCACAGCTGGAACCCTTCCGGATCATGTTGATCGACATGGAGATCCCATTTGATTTCAAGCAGCCACTGGATCTCCAAGTAATTGAGCTCCGAAACGGACATACCACTCACTTCGGACCATGATCGATTCTGAAATGTATTGTCGTCCAAGAACTTGGATCCCAGCACCAAGGAGATTGTGAGCATTGAATAGACATCTCGAGCGCCTTGTGGATATTGACCCTTCCGAGACAACAAGGCGACACGGTTCGATAGGTACAGGAGACCCAGCAGGATTGTCGAACTTGGAAGTCGAGTAGAGGATAAGACGACTGACACATATTTGCGGAAGTCTTGATGAGGTGTGGACTTGGAGCTGAGAACACTTCGAGTCATGTCAATGTCTGCAAGGCATATCCTAGAGGCAAGGAAATCATACATTCTCTGTGCCTTCTCCGACACAAAGTCAACCATCTCTTCCATTTCGTAATCAAGGTGCGCTGCCACACCTCCGACCCGGTCATCTTTGGGCTTGGAGGCAGTCGCCGGGGCCTTGGGTTGGGGCTTTTGCTCATATTCCTTCGCCTTGCGTTCTGGAGCTTGATATGGATAATATTGAGACTTGGCTGCCGGAGCGTACTGCGTGGCCGCAGCTTGTTGCGTGGCCGCGGTCGTGTAAGCGGAAGAAGCCTGGGAAAGAGGGTCGGAACCAATGGGGGCTCGAGCGATGTGTGCTGGCTGATAAGGAATATATCTTTCGGCACTTCCACTCAGCCCGCAGCCTCTCATGTCGTAGGCTGTGGATGGCGTCCTCTGAGTGGTTGATCTTTGCTCCAAGACAGACAACGAGCCACTAGCGTATCCATCGTCGTGAAAATAGCCATAGTACTCCGGGGGAGTTAATGGCATCCGAGACGACATAAGATTCTGATGCAACGCCGGCATATCTTCGATAACGGCCCCAACGTTGCCAGGGACTGCTCGGGTGATTGTGGTTCAAGCCGTCCTGCAACAGGATAATTGAGTAAGATTCARATACCACTGCAMTCCGAAGCAAATGACCGTCCCAATACTTGGGTCAGGTCCAAGGACTCCAGCTGATGTGGTGACTTGTTGATCAAGTTGTGTGAAATTCAAATTCGTAACGCTAAAGACAAGACTATTGACGGTGACGAAATATCAGGAACGAAGACCAGCTGAGCCAACGATGGCTCTTGAGGACGCTAAGGTTCAGGATTCCATGTCTGGGGGGGGGGGCGGAGTTGATGGGTGAGCTCGAAGTCTTAGTTAAAAGTTCGGAGACTCTGGATAGCAGGTCAAGTAGCACTCAACCGCAGGTTTGCAACACCATCATGCGGCCGTGGGTCTGAGAAAAAACCAGGACAGCGGGTAATTGCTGAGCAATCGCGTTGGTGTAAGCTGTTTGATGATGCAGAAAAAGCCACAGCTGGGAGTTTGAGATTTCGGCTGCTTCACGGTTGAAGGCTCTTTCCCAAGGGTAGAAGGTAATGACCAAGGGCCAGGCCAACTGTACCCGACTGAATTCCCTGCAGGTGTCAAGTGTTCTTGAGGTTGAGGTGTTGCTGGACCGAAGACCCAAAGAGTCGAGGTTGGAATGGGAGATTACTGCAATTTTCCCAACCGAGCAAGCATGTCGGTGGCCCGCTTGAGCTTGCGTCTGCCTGGGTTCTATGGGTAAGGAAATGAAGGGGATGGAGGCAAGCCGGTGGAGGAGGGAATTGGGAGGGAGAGGAGTGAAGAAGAAAAAGGAAAGACCGATTAAGATGATGGGACAACTAATGAGATGAGATGATGAGCGGCAGAAAAGGCCCGCAAATTCTAACTCATAATCTGAAGAAAAAGAGCCTTCGGATTTCTCATGGTGGCGTCACGCTACGGATTTATCACACGGCAAAATATGCGACTCTGGGCCTTGAGGTACCTAGGTCGGAAATGGTTGGCGGAGGCTGCAGACCAGTAAACCGCTGAGGCTATAGTAATAATCCGACCGACTGATGCTGTGAATAAGCGAACTCTGCATTATATCGCTGCCTGCAGGAATTGGCCACGAGAAAGGTGGTATCCGTAGTGATGGGGACCAGTGGGGATCGGTGGGGACAAATTGGAGTACTGGTAGCACCCTGATGGTATGTGTACGGAGATACTTGGACACTCGTCATGTCATAAGACAACCAGCGTCCCGTCTCGACTGCACCACAGATCTCATGCTGCGTCCGGTCGTATTAAATATCAGAGGCTACCGGAGGTATTGGAAAGTAAGCAACATCATCACTGCCTACGTCGCCCCTTGAAATGAACTGCTCATCCATCCTTCATGATTACGACACGTATACGAGACCTGAAGTTGCCAAGCTTGTTCAATAATATGTACTTGTCGTCACTGTCAGGCCACTGTATCCGTATCTTCAACCTACGTCAAAATCGGATGTCCTCGTAGCCCCGTCCATTTCCGCATACTAGCCACGCCCACAATTCTTCCTTTTCCGTCATGAGCTCAAGCAATGCCATTCGATCCTCTAGAAAGTTGAAAGCTTAGAGTCAGGCAACCACCACATCAGGGGAGCAGGGGTCAAAGTATGGGTCAGCTTTGTCCTCTTCCCATGAGCCGACGATTCGATGAGACCCTCTTGAGACCTACTTCTCCATTATTGCTGATTACGGCAACGCTTTGTGGGTGCCTCGGTTGACCGCCTTTTCTTTTTGCATTCCTGCTATGCCCCACCACCAACCACTGGCACCACTGTGAGTCTGTGACTCGGCACCAACCGGTACTGGGTATCGTGCACGCTTCAAAACGCCGCTCGCTACATCCGAAATGTTGCCTCCACTACTGTTGTACATGTACTGCCCCAGAACAGATTCGAGCCAGGATCGATGCTTACGTATTGTACGTGATTCTGAGGTCCGATCTTGCATGGTCCATATTTTCTGAGCCCCATCTGCCTTTCCACTCATCTTGCTGCCTTCTGGCTTTTAGAAATTGATCACGGCAGTCGCTGGGTAGCTCCGCGATCACGTCTTCGGCCACATGGACCAGACCAGGGGGATCAATATCCATCAATGCCTCATCTGGTCCTGGGTATCCCAAGGTCGACGTACTCGGCGTTTCGCACAAGGTGTCAGTCACCATGAACTTGCGTGAATATTTGCGGGGCACATTGGTAGACATGCTCACGTCCGAACGAGTAGCATTGTCGACCAGCTTGCCTTCGTTCTCCGGGTCTGAAGCCTGACTGGCGGCCCCGTCACTCCTCGTACGTAGATCTGCATCACAGGGCACAATCTGCTCCCACCGCACGTGCGACGGCTGCATGATCCGTGGATATTGCATGAAATTGGTGTGGACATCATAGACACCCTCAAGGTTCTGACGCCGTTGTGCCGTGATGAAGGAATTGAATTGGCTGTAGAAAGCTCAAGTTAGCACAAAGCAAGACGCCATCTTTCTATTCAGATCTGCCTTTAGGAGTAGCTTACCTCGCTTGCAGAGCATGTTCATACATCCAGTTAGCGCCCGTCACAATGATCTTTCGCTTCTTGCTCTCTACCGGTTTTCCATTCAGAAATGGGACACTTGGGCCACCGGTGTGGTAGACACTGCTCGCTCCGTGCCATGCCACGTAACGATTGCGGTCATACGGGTCGGTCCCGCCTGGCACTTCGTCTTCGGGAACAGCGTATTCTCCCTCGACGTCGCCGGCTGCTCTTGCGTCTGCCACTTGATAGTCATCAACGACTTTCTTGCCCCCAACGATGATTTTCGACCCGAATTCTCGAAAGACAGACCTGGCCGTGACGACGCCGATGGCTCTCCCTTTGTAAGAATGAGGAATGATGCCGCGATCGATCAGGTCTTTCTTGGCCTCTTCAGCGATGATGATTTTGTAAAGCTGCTTGTGTTTCTGGAAAAAGAGGTAGCTGTCGCGAAAGCCGATGCACCGGGCCGGTTCGGTCGATAACATATACAGCCGGTTTCCTTTGCCCTCGATCCTGAAAGTTCGCACGCGGTATTCGCGTTCGCCCCTGAGCTCGCCTTCTTTCGTGACCTTTTCTTCGCCTTCGGGATCTTCCGGAAGCTCAACTTCGTCGTTCACGACATTTGCCATGTTGCCTTCTTTGTCTACCGGAACCTGGCTCACGTGTGAGGGACCACCTCGTGCTTTTGCCCACCGCCCGGCGCCATAGCCCCGTCCACGCCATCCTCCTCGACGCCTTGGCGTCGTCGTGTCAGAGCCATTGTCCCGCAAATCCTGTCCGGTGAGATCGATCCGTCTCGCTCGTCCCCTTCCTCTGGCCCCTCTCTTTCTTCGAACGCCTCCCCGGCCATAGACAGGGGTGGCAGGGGTTGACCCTACATCCGAATCCACCAACGGGGTAGATCTGTCTTCGTCCTCTTCTGGATCTGGCTGGTCGTCATCAATCTCCTCCTCTTGGCTCGGGTCCGCTTGTGCCAGTCCRGCCAATTCCTCATCAGTGCCCTCGCTTATTTGCGGGGTTGGTGTACCTAGAAAGCATTAGAACGGGCAGGTCTTGAGTAAATCAAAACGTACGTTGCGCTGCTGCGGCAGCAGCTCTCGAGCGCGACAATCTGACCATCCCGTTCGTAGAAAACTCATAGCATGAGCATTGACTAATCGCACGGGTGAAGCAGAAACACTCTGGTGCTATTGTGTGAGATGTTCAATACGACTACCAACAATGTTCTTTGGTATGGTGTAGGAAATTCCGAGGGCGGCGGTGCAATGGGTTTCGACGTGGATGGTAGGACTAAAGTGATGGGTCTGGATCTGAGAAGTGTCTTAACAACGATGACACTTTGCATCGGCGAATGGCTTTGCACACGAAAATGCAAAAAGCCGAATGTTTTGGGTCTGTGAAGTGTTTTGGAATGCAATGTCTTGGCATTCGATTGATGACTAAGCGCAAATTACTATGTGGCGAGGGTGCAAATCGCATCTCTTCACAGCTCAACTCCTGTTCATCTCAACTCGTAAGCTCTGGAGGCTGACTTGCTGCTACTGGCAGGCGACTGGCTCCTGTCGTAATGTGCAGCACCATGCCCACGATCAATAGTAATGCTGTAGTTGGAAGGTGCCTCGGCTTATCATATACACATATCAATTTCGCTTCTTTGCATCCATCCAGTCATCTACTCTCCAATCACTGGCTTTTGACTAGCTCTAATACCGGAACCACAACCACATTCGACAGGCAATCCATGGTCAGATTCGATCTTGCTCAAACCGATTGACTTGTAGATATACGCTTGCTGCCTCTGGATAGCTTCAGGGCAGAAAGCTCCCAAGCTGGTCTGTCGATCGTACCCCATCATGCGTGAGTGCGAATAGGTCGTAATTAGAGCCTCAGCCTTCAAGCCTCTCGCAAGCTCCGCAGCAAAACCCCACCATCCAGAATATCCGCCATCGCCTTGTGCGGCCCACTTTCCCCTCTTTATCACTGTTCACAAAGTCCTGAGAAACCCCCTTTCCAACAAGCTTCACATATCATTGCTAGCTTCGACACCGACGTCCATTCTTCCGCACGTCTTCGTGCAAGGCTTTGAGCAGCGGCCGCTCCGTCATGGCTACCCAGCACGATGGCATCAACCCGAACTTTCTGAAGACTGCATTGCAAAAGGCAAGGTACGCGAAAGCTGCTTTCCTAAGAATCTCATCGTCATGCTGCATTTCGGATTCCTCAGCTCTCAGCTCCCAACTCCCATGATGCACAACCACCATCACAACCACATCACGAGAGCTCTCCCCTTGTCCAAACGCCATCGTTCTCGTGCCGGATCAACCTCACCGCTGATCAGCTCCGACTTTTTCCGAGACGAAATGGTCTCCCACGTGGTTCTGCTGGCTGGAATGATGCGTTCTCCCCAAATCAGCAATGCGCTTCACGGGAAGTCTTCCATGGTGGCGTGAATCGCTGTGCCAAACAATAGTGCACCTGCGAGACCCGCGAAGTCTTTCCTACAAGCCGTCATTGATCATGAGAAGCGTTTCAAGCCTGCTTGGAAAATTGAAGTCGACTGTTTTTTGACCTTTACGCCCCAAATGGAACATCGGCTGCGCTAGCGCCACTGGCTCCCAACACAAAATCTTCTTTGCTCTCCTCCTCCCTTTCTCCCAGAACCAGCATGCTTCGCTACCCGGCCTGTGCTCGAGGTGCTTGATAGCGATACTCTTCTGAACCATCTGCGCGATCAAATGTTTCCTTCAAGTCTTGCCGTCTTTTACTCAAGAGCGAACCATGACTTGCTCGTCACTACATTCTGATCGCGCCACCAAGACTGGTAATGATGGTGTGATACTGACAAACTTCTTCACAATAGATCTGATGCGGACAGTCCTGACAGAGTACTGAGTGGCTGTCCGTCTGGTGTTGCCACTCCTCGACCTGATCTATCGGACAAACGGCTCCCTGGCATACTACACAGTTACTTTGGACAGGTTGGTTCCCAATATTTCGCAGCCCGCCTTCTTCAGAGTTCTGCCTCTTGCTCTTCTCCCTCTCCAAAAACCACTTCATGTCGATAATGGACCTGCTCTCCACCTGCGCTCTACCGACCGCTCCCACCTCGCCTCTCGGAGACGGCTCKCTGCTACCGCCACCACCTACCTTGCCGGCCGAACAGTCTGCCAACTTGCCTACACCTCCGACATCTTCCTCCTCATCTTCGTCAACACAAGAGCCAAGAAAGGACGTCTGCCGCACCCTCGCGTCCAAGCTTGGTAGGACTAGCCAAGCCTCTCGTCGGCCGTCCATGGCTCGGGTCCAGTCTGGAAGCCTCTTGATGCCCTTGCGAACCAAGACCTTCGCCTCGGATCTGACAGCGCGGCTGAATGTTACCACAAAGTCTACTGTCCACGCAGCTCACCTTTCGAACCCTACCAGTCGAAGATCGTCAACTACTCCGCCCTCACCAACAGACACTGCACCTTCCTTTTCTGCATTCTCATCTCTGACATCTAATCTTGGGACCATAAAGCTGACTGATGGCGCGACTTCGCCGCCTGTGAAGAGCACGCCGCCCTTAACTCCTCGCGCTCTCTCCAACGACGGTTCCGAATCCCTCAAAAAGAGCTCTTCTCCAAGCAGCCACCAGGAGCGAAAGAGTACCAAAAGTGATTCCAACGATCAGGTCAGCTCTCGGCCAGCGCCCCCGGTAGCGCCACCAAAGGGAAAGCTCTTCGTCAAGATCATATCCGCCCGGGGCCTCAAGCCGAGCCACTCGCCCTACGCCGTTTGTTCCTTCGAGTGGATCGAATCAATCGCTCATGAGCCTCAGCAAGATGCTTTGGATAACGCTCACTCATCCAATGGGAGGGACATCGATGGCGGGGTTCCCATCAAAAGGACTGGAGGCGATGTTGGCAGAGCAATGGCGATACCCATGAAGAGTCGGCAAAGTAGTACAACAAGTGTTCCCGATCAGAAAAGTTTCAAGAATGGCAGACAGGTGACGGACCCCAAATGGGATCACGAGGCCGTGTTGTGAGTTTAACTCACCGGTGTAGAGGTCACAGCCATTAACTCTTCTGCTAGTGATGTCTCGGGGAAGCAGTCAGACGTGGAGATCTTCGTCTACAGTGGTCATCAAGATGCCTTTTTGGGGCAAGTGAAGATAGCACCCGGTGTGTTCGAAGATGTGAACAAGGTTGAGGGATGGTATAAACTCGAAGCTCGGGCCCAAGAGACCGATCAGGTCACCGGGGAAATTCATGTGGAGTTCTCTTTCCAGAAGAYAGCCAAGAAACAATACGGTCCAGAGGACTTTCCGGTCCTCAGACTCATCGGCAAAGGTTTTTTTTAATTTGCTCCCCCTGTGGCAAAGCTTGACTAATACCGCCGGCAGGGACATTCGGTCAAGTCTATCAGGTTTACGAAAAGGACACGCATCAAGTCTACGCCATGAAGAAGTTATCAAAGAAGGTGATTGTGCAAAAAAAGGAGGTTGCACACACCATTGGCGAGCGGAATATCCTTGTACGAACGGCGTCAGCGGACTCGCCTTTTATTGTCGGTCTGAAGTACTCGTTCCAAACGCCCGAGAACCTGTACCTGGTCACTGGCTTCATGTCCGGTGGTGAGCTGTTTTACCATTTGCAAAAGGAGGGTCGGTTTGGCGAAGCCAGAGCCAAATTCTACATTGCCGAATTGATCTTGGCTCTCGAGCATTTGCACAAGTTCAACATTGTGTATCGCGATCTCAAGCCCGAGAACATCTTGTTGGATGCCGTTGGCCACATAGCTCTCTGCGACTTTGGATTGTCCAAGGCCAACCTCGCCAAAGATGAGACAACCAAAACCTTCTGCGGCACCACCGAGTATCTGGCTCCAGAGGTGCTCCTAGATGAGCAAGGCTACACTACAATGGTTGATTTTTGGTCCTTGGGTGTCCTGGTATTCGAGATGTGCTGCGGGTGGAGTCCATTCTACGCCGAAGACACACAGCAAATGTACAAGAATATTGCGTTTGGAAAAGTCCGCTTTCCAAAGGACACCTTGAGCGCGGATGGGAGGAACTTCGTGAAGGGCTTGCTCAACAGGAACCCCAAACATCGACTGGGGGCCGATCGGGATGCGGACGAGCTCAAAGAGCACGTATTCTTTGCGGATACGGATTGGGAAGCAGTGGCCAACAAACAGGTTGTGCCACCATTCAAGCCGAAGTTGAAGAACATCCTCGATGTGTCCAATTTCGACCCCGAGTTCACCAACGCCCTCGCGGATACGCAATCTCTCAACGATAGCGCCATCCAGCGGTCTGGTGGACCTTTGACCGCTTCCACTCCGCTATCTCCCGGCATGCAAGCGAATTTCCAGGGATTCACCTTCGTCGATGAGAGCACCATGGACGATCATTTCCAAAGCACTCAGCTCGATCGGATGGACGAAGATGCCGAAGAAGACGAGGACTGGGAGAAGATCCCGGCAGCGCGACGGGGAGACCGCATGAGCGGCATCCTCAAGACCACGTCCAATGATGACAGCATATTCAACAATTCACATTTCGACATGTAGTGGACCATATTCAGACAAGTTGACCGGACATGTACGACAAGCCAGTGGCTGATGATCTAGTGAGAAGCATCAGACTGGAATCAGCCCTCTAATATGAGACCGCCGTAAATAATGAGACGGATATCTCCTGGAGCGGGAGTTGGACGGTCGATGCATAGGCATCAGGACGGCGTTGTGGGTTGGGATGGCCAGGGCCAGATGCTTCATCACTGGACTCGGCGCCAGACATTTACGCAAGCTTCAGATGCTGTACATATCTTTTTCTTGCTCGAGCAATACCCCCTTGCAGTTCACAATCAAATTCTTCTTTGACAATGATGTCGGACCATACATCGTCTGAGCCTGCCCCTTCTAGCCTCCCACAGAGTCGATAGCTGGGACCAGAAGGACCACTGTAGCAAGGTGTCTTTCCACACCTACCGGTCACAGATAACCTGACAATTGGAGGACCTGGACATGGATGGTGTTCGTAGTATTGTGGAACTATCTGAAGTTCTCGGATGCTTCCGCCATCCAGGCGAGACACACTTTGCAGTCATCGAAGGCTCMCATTGTGTTTAGACGCGAATGGCGCGCATTGGTTGCCAATCTGCCAATCTGCCAACCTGCCAACTTTACGTCAAGGAACGAGTTTTTCTCCTTCCTTCATGCCTCAATTCTCTTGTTCCGGGCCGATAGATGGCGAGTCGCGCAGATAGAGAGGACCTACTTGGACCGGCATATTCCTCTCCCGCTCCGTATGTACCAGGATGCTATACTGCTTGCTCTTCCCTCTAGAATGGCGAGAATCTGGTGCTGACAATGCATTTCGTTGTAAAGAAAACGACCCCAAAACGGTCAGATCTGGGATCCAACAATCAGTGCATACAGACTGCAGAGGCTACCTCTCGCCTTGTCCAAGAGTTCAATCACAGCCGCGAACGAGGATGGGAGACATGCAACTCCCTCCTCCCACACATCCTCCATCTCCTCCCACCGAAGTGCCGCCTCAACCGTTGCTTCTTCAACAAGCATATACTCAGACACGTCTCGTGGGTCCCTCGGCTCTCATGACTCGCCAAATTCGTCGCAGTCCAAGCATCTCACCAGCACGAGCTCCGCGCCGGTTTTCGAACGTCTGCCAGCGGAGATCTGCGACTGCATCCTGCGTCAACTGCGGATTCTGCACGAGCTGCAGAGTTGTCCTACATGCTACTCCAGGAACCTCTGCGCCCTTGCCCTGACCTGTAGAGCGTGGGATAAGGCGACGATCAAACATCTGTGACTTAATCTCCTACCCAGCCAAATGCCGACGCTGATTTGGATTATCAGGTACGCCCGAATCTACGTGGTCGGCCATGACTCCAAGGACTTGCTGAAGAGGGCAAGACTCAAAATGGGGCTACGATTGCGACAACTTCGTCGAACTCTGCGCTCCCGGGCTTTCCTTGCACAGCATGTTCTTGAGCTGAAGGTTTCCCAATTGCAACCCGATCATGAGCCGATGAGCTCTGATTGGGTCCACCTGGTCGCATCGGTCGTCATGGCTTGTCCCAACCTTGAAAGGCTCCTGGGCTGCTATCCAACCTACGGGCACAAATATGACAAGCTGGTGTATGCACTGTCGACGCGAAGACAGCTGAAGCAGCACCTATGGCTGATTGGGGAGAACTCGGCCATTGCGCTTCGATCTCAGAAGCAGCTGGCCCCAGGCTTGATGGACCTGGCACAGAAAGACATGTTCGCTGGATGTCATGACATCTGGTCGTCCCTCACGACTCTTCTGCTACATTCCCCCAACCAAGGCATCCTGGAGAAGGACGTCTTTGTGAAGTTGAGGGACGATGCCGACCCCAGGAACATTCGAGGACCCGGTATCCTTCAGCGACTTCCCTCCCTCCAGCACCTCTGTATTTCCAATTTTGACATGGATGATTTTGACGATAGCACTCTTCAGCACCTGCCCCCGCTTCAAAGCCTCCGACTTCAAGACCTTGAGGGTGTGACCTTCTGGGGGCTTTCGGAATTTTCAAGGAAGCGCAATGCGTCCGGCATACGCTCATTGGCACTGGTCAATATGGACGTGCTCTACATCTCGGCCATTTCGAAGCTTCTAGTCCGGCTCAGAAACCTCCGAAAATTCACTCTCGTTCAAGACACGTCTCCGGAGGTGCCGCCGGGAGAGATGGCGATGCAGCCCATCGTGGCTTCACCTCTGCTCGAATTCCTCCATTGGGACATTCTCGTGCCTGGCTCAGCAAATGAAAACCTCGTCGCCGCCATTCGGGAAGGTGGCTTTCCTCGCTTGCGGACCATTCGAGCACCGTCAGACCATTACGGCTTGATTCAAGCCCTCTGTAAGCCTCGAGCCCAGATCGAGATAGTGAGTGACTGGTCGGCAAAGGCTGTCCCTGCAGGCATCACGCCTGGAGGACTCCGGGCAGCCCGCAGAGCGGCACAACAGAGGCTGGAGGATGCATGGATGACGGTACAGTACAAGGTCGTGGTGCAAGAGGACGCAGTGGTGAATGAGATTTTCGACTTCAATGGCTTTATGGGAACCGTGGGGAGTAGGATTGAGTACTCACTGGAGCCGGACGTCCCTGGGAGTGACCAAGCTCTCATCGATTTCGAGGACATCACTCGGAGTGAGGAACAAGGTGTTGACGGACCCATTCCAGGGTGTGATGGATCGTGGAACTCGGAGCATCCGGCAGGCACACGCTGGTGGAGTCACCGAGAAAGGCCAAGATGGCGAAAGCTGGATTTGAGCAGCTTCTTCTAACCTTCTAATTTCATGTGTCTCCACTCCTCAATGACGACACAAATTCCATGCTCTGAAGCTTCGCCAAAAATACCTCTACCGTATGAGCAGCACGGGAGCGGCTTTCTTCATTATTATTGTCGCCTTAGTCTCGGGACTTGCTATTTAAGATTTAATCCGCGTGTGGGCCGCTTTTGGAGCCGCAGTAAGGGTGAATTCTATCTTCGACTTAATGTATTCTTTTATGCCTGGTTGCATGCCACAACAACTTAATTTTGTGTCATGCCAACACACTGCCTGGTCGAATGCATCCATACTGATTCAGTAGTGCGATGGTCCCTCACAAAGGATGGATCGTCCCCAGACTTCATTCTATCGACGGCCAACCATTTTGGCGGAGCAATAGTCCCTAGGATAAACCACCGCATGACTCTTTGAAGAGCTTGTTCGACCTCGCAATCTTCTGCCCATTCCTCTGATGCCTGCTGCAACGATGGAAAGCTCCTCTACTTCTCAGGTACTCCAGACTGCTGTGCTTCCCGATGAGATCATCATGGCTGCGGAGTCGCAGTGGCTGCTCAGTGAAGAAGAACTCCTACGAACTCCTTCCATACTCGACGGTCTCTCGCCCGACAAGGAGCGTGAAAACAGGAGCAAGGGCGTCAACTTCATCTTGCAGGTCGGCATCATGCTGAGGCTTCCTCAAATCACCTTGGCCACAGCCTCTGTCTTTCTGCACAGGTTCTACATCCGATATTCGATGCAGGATACCCCTGGCAGGCCAGGCCACCACTATTACTCCATGGCTGCCACCAGCTTGTTCCTCGCGACCAAGGTGGAGGAGTGCTGTCGGAAGATGAAAGATCTAGTCATTGCGTGCGTCAGGGTGGCACAGAAGGATCCTTACAAGACGGTAGACGAACAGGACAAAGAGTACTGGAGGTGGAGAGACAACATCTTGTTGAACGAGGATCTACTTTTGGAAGCGCTCTGCTTCGACCTGCGGTTGGAGCCACCCTACAAGACTCTCTACGACCTACTGCTGAGATATAGAGAGGAGAACAACAAGCAGCTCAGAAACGATGCTTGGGCCTTTATCAGTGACAGCTGCCTCACCACTCTATGCCTTCTTTTCCCATCTAGGACGATAGCCGCAAGCGCGCTGTATGCTGCAGCCCGGAAGTCCTCGGTCAGTTTTCCAGACACTCAGACCGGTCGACCGTGGTGGGAGGGCGTGGGCGCAAGCGTGGAGGATATTGCCAGAGCGTGTGACTACATGGCCAACGTCTACCAAAACACGCCAGCCAAGCCGGGTCGAGACAACAGCCTGTACGAGAGGATGCCTCGGGATTTGGACGGGAGTCAGGATGCCACTCGTCACCCACGACCTCGAACGGCAACAGAGAGCAATTTGGAGCAGGGCCCCCGTCACTCCACAAAGCGAGAGCTTGAAGAGCAGACCGACCCAGGTGTCAAGGCTGATGGAGATGATTCAGAGCCTATTGGAGATGGCAATGAAAGCTCCCGGAAAAGGCAACGCCTGGAGTCTGCGAGCGAGCCAAATCCGCAGCGCAAGGTTGGCGTGTCTAGCACAAGCAGCAGTCAAACCCTTCCGCTGCATGTTGCTTTACCTGACAACCCTGCCACCCAATCTCAGCAAGCTTCCACCGGCTCACATGCTTCGATGCCAGGCACGTCGTGTGGGACTAACGAACAACAGGGCAATGGTCGTAGCAGTGCGAGGGCGGATGATGGCAGTGAAGAAGGCGAAGTCGAATCATGATACCCCTTTGGTTTACTTGCATATCGACGGCGCAATATGTAGTTTCTTGGAGCCTGTGGTCTCTGAACCAATCCCAATGTTTTCGACCGATCCACCTCCCTGAATTCTTCCTTGATCTAGCTGTGATGTATCATCTCTCATGAGAGGTGCTGGAACCATTGTGCCGATCAATATCAGAGCGTCCCATCAAGCGACAGCGACTTCTACTCACGTCGTGTTTGCTCCAAATCGCTTACATCACGTTAGTCAATGAGTATACATTCATCACGCGAGTTTCAAGGGCCTTCATTTCACTCCCGATGGTTAACAGCGCAATCAGCCAACGACATCAAGGACCGATGGCAAGCAGGGCCAGCAAAGGAGAGAGCATGTTCATCTCAAGTCTTGTGCCGGTTCCTCCAACAGTAATCTTAATCAAGGTTTTGCAGGGAGCTGTCCAGATGCAAGCAATGATTCGGAAAACCCCGTACACTAGATTTCCTCTGGAGCGGACTTCCCTTTCCGCGGCAGTGGGTCATTATTTGAACCACACGCCAGTTGTGAACATTGCCACTCATAGCATACATACCACAGGGTGCCAAAGTAGCGTAACAAAGCGCCTTCAAACTCCGATCGCAAGGCTTGGGGACATTTGGGCAAACGACAGAGCAGGAAGTCGTGGACAGTTTGGTAATGTGGGAACATGGTCATTCAACAGGCTTCTTCAATGTGCTGCGTGTTCCTCCTCCGGCTCATCCTCCTCAAACCAATTGCCTTCATCCACCACTTGCCCCTGCTCAGCTTGCCCTTCGACCTCGACCGGCTGCTCCTCATAGGACTTGAGATCTTTGGCGATGTCGGATTCCTCTGGCGATGGCGGTGCCTTGGGCATGGCGAACTTATGAACATGGGCGTCGGCGTCGTTGGGGCTGAGAGCGGCGGGCTTGTAATTTTTTAGCTCTTTCAGGTACAGGTCCTGAACGAGGTCGGCTAAACGAAACACTCTCCGTCAGACCTCTTCGTCTAGGCAAATACGGAGGGACAACCTACCCCGGAGAGCTGATGTAGGAGCGAGGAAGGTGCGTCTCTGGCGTGCGGCATATTGCAGAGGAGTGCGAGGTATGACGAGACGCTGTGATGGTCAGCGAAAGGCTTGCACGGGACAGAGACATGGAAGGGGAAAACATACCGACACCCTTAAGACAGACATCCTGTGAGAAGAGTGTCTCGATCGAGAATGAATGGAGGTCTTCAGGGTAAGGAGAATATCTTTGCAAAAGAAGCGAACGAGGTGCAGCTTGCCGTCCTCGCCGTCGGCCTTGACAAGCTCGCCGGCATAAAGCAAAACCCGAACCATGACGCTAAGACGAAACCAGCTAGATCAGAGTGGACTCAACAGGGAATGATTCACACTTCAACCTCTTCTGCCTCCATCCTTCCGTCCCTCACCTCCCCGACACATCACCTGTCGCACTCATCCTCTTTCTCTTCTCTATTCCCCGACTCCTCGTTCGTTTATCTTGACGGCTACTGGCTTTTGCGACTCTCAGAAGTTGTGACGATTCGAAGTTGCTGGTCAACCAAACGACACTCGGTCGTCACTCTTCTAGGTTCGCCTTCTTGACACTCTGTGAAAATCCGACTCGCTACTCTTCACGGACACCTTCATTGGTACACAAGTTGAGAAGCCTGCCAGTCCACAAGCTGTCTCTGCCGCATTTTCTGCCCCGCCTTCGTCAGACGTCGTCAAGCTGCATTCTCCTCTTTTCATTCGTCTGTTGGCGGCCAAACATCAGCTTGCTGTAACACCGAAAGGGGTCAAGAAGCGTGCGCAGGAGCGTTTCGAAGGGCGAAATACTCGTTCCGGCATGGCTGCCGCTGCTACGACGCAGAGCAACACTGCTGCTCCTCAGCTACCGCCTGATCCAGGCTTAGGCGCTCGCTCGCAGGAGACCTGGAAGGCAAATCTGAACATGCATCTGATCTGTCGCGAGTGCAAGGAGTTTCCCCCCAATCTGGTCGAGGAGTTTTCCTCGGGTGATACAGTATGCGGCTCTTGCGGGCTTGTGCTTGGTGACAGGATCGTCGACACGCGATCCGAGTGGCGCACTTTCTCCAACGATGATCAAGCGGGGGACGATCCTTCTCGCGTTGGAGATGCGGCCAACCCCTTGCTCAACGGTTCTCAATTACAAACCTCCATCTCCTTCGGGGGCGGCAACGGTGGCCGCAATCGAGATTTGCAGAGGGCTCAAAGCAAAGCAACGCACGACAAAGGGACGAAAGCGCTCTTGGCAGCCTACAAAGAAATCGATGCTTTCGCCGAGTCAATGCAAGTGCCCAAAGTGGTTGCTGACTCCACCAAGGGCATGTATAAGGAGGTCCACGATGCAAATGCATTTCGCGGCAAATCTCAGGAGACGCTCATAGCCGGCATGCTCTTCATTGCCTGTCGACAGCACAAGGTGCCCCGGACGTTTCGTGAGGTCTTTGCGCTGACCAAAGTTTCGAAAGGTAGGTTGCTTTCTTCACTTGATTCGACTGGAAAATGTTCGTTCGGATCTTCTCATTGCTACTTGGTCTTGCATCTCATGTACAATCGTGTTTGATGGAGTCAAGCTGCGTGCAGATGTATGCGTCTTGTTACGCTGACAGAATGACCCAAACAGCCGAGATAGGGCGAATCTTCAAGGCTCTCGAAAAGTTCTTTGCTACTCGTAATGCCGAGAAGAAGAAGGCTGTGGATGATGATCCGGGTAAGCCTGAGCTGCTGTGTGACACGGAATATGTCAGTCCAGCTCAGCTAATCCTCCTCATCCTCACAGGCAAATTCAATCAAGACATCAGTGGTACTCTCTATAACGCGGTTCAAATGACGGACCCCAAAGAGCTCTGCGAGCGCTTCTGCTCTCAACTTCGTCTCATCTTCCAGATCACCAAGGTGTCGCAGGAGATAGCGGACAACATGGACAAATGTGGCATGCTTGCCGGCCGCTCTCCACTCTCGATCGCGGCGGCTTGCATCTATACTGCGTCTCACCTCATGGGCCAGGCCAAGTCGGCCAAGGATATTTCTGCGGTCGCTGGGGTCAGTGACGGCACCATTCGCAATGCCTACAAGCTCATCTATCCCAAGAGGGAGCTACTGATCAACGAGGAGTGGCTGGACAAAGGAAAAGGAGGGGTTGTAGGCGATATCAAGAGATTACCGATGGCTTGAGGTTGAGGGAATACGAGGAGATCGTCAAGCTTTCACGAGTGGATGGGCAGCAGATCTGAATAGTTCGATGACGCAGTCTACTCCAGACACTGACAGTACCGAGTTGGCTTACAGAGTGAGAGAGAAACACACACACAGAGGAAAATGGGGAGACGGAAGGGGAGCATCAGTTGCAACAATGGTCATCTCCCTCTCTGCGAATTGTCTGATCCGTGAGGAGTTGCATGCATCAGAACAGGAGTGAGCTTGCGGGGAAACAATCTGCGAGGTCGACGGTCCAAGAGGCACGATGACCTCTCTCAGATTGCTGAAATCTATCGACCGAATGCAGAAAGATGTGCTCCCCAAAATAGATTTACTTTTTAAGGTAATCTTAGCTCAAACGGCCCAACCGCTAGAATGAAATCATCCGCAGCGGATCTCCCAAGGTCCGCTGTCAATTTGTCAAGGACTTGATGGAAGTTGAGCTATCATTTGTCTTGTCCAGCCATAGAGCAATGAATCCACAATTACCAGAAACAGTCACGCAGATGCGTTTGCTGTCCTTCCACCAGCGATCACGGTGACGGCGCAGCTCCAGGAAGCGCTCAACGAGAATTAACTGCATTAGCATATCAAGAACGCTGTCCAAGCAGCCCCGGAAGCTTTTGACTCGGCTAGCTCCACCCTGCAAAATGCCGATAGTGCCCAAACAAGATATGCTGCGTTTCACAGACTCCAGGTACCTCACCACTTAATATTAGCCAATGTTCCTCGTTCATTTGTAGACACTCTTTTTACCCTCATATTCTATCTAGCTGGTTATCGATTAGCACTTTCGTCCCATCCCTTCGTTCCCTACATATATCCACCGCTTTTCCAGATCCTGATCGCGAACAACCATGCCTTAGCGTTCMTGCTCGCAGCGACCTCCTCCCACCACTCCTTGGGTTGCTCCAGGACTATTGACGATTGAATGAAGATAAACCAATATCACAGCACTTACCGAGCAGACGGCGTCAGGCTCGGCAACAATCTCCAGCAGTGTTCGGTTTGAGGATACGCAGGCCCGGCAATGTATCATATTGGGAAGAGACATTCGTTCTAGGTTTGGCCACATGGTGTCAGACCCTTATCAGTCATATGATGATGTTCAACGGTCCCTTCCACCCCAAGCTGGTGTCTAATGTTACATTTGGCGACAACCCTCACAGTAGCATGACCGATGTCTCAGCTCCGACCTCGCCCATATCTCGCTCAGCTAGTTATACTCATCTGCACCCTAGTGAGCCTACTGTCGATACTCCCGCTAGACGACAAAGCTTCAGGCGCAGTTTCTCTGAAAATGTTCTCGCGAACTCGTCCTCGCTCAATAATGGCCTTCCAAGGGTTCCCTCCAAAGAGCCTACATCGATGGCTTTGCTCAGGCGTAGGAGTCTGGCAAAATACCACCCCATTTCAGCACCTTTGGAGTCCAAGCCGGCCCTTTCTGGATTTGAGTTGGGTCCGGATGAAGAGGAAGAGAGCATAGTCAAAAGACCGGATCGCAAGGAGCATGTGGCTGCTCAAGATAGACAAAGACTCAGGAGGTCAATATCCGGCTCCCTATCAAAGCTGACCCGAAGACCATGGATCTCTGCCCCTCAAATCTCGGCTACTCCGTCGGACAAGACAGATATGAGGCAGGACCGCTCCGACGCTCTCGGTGCTGGAAACGGACAAGAGAGGCGAGTGGGAGAATCTTCGCCCGCGGAAAAGGGTGAGGCATGGAACATCAACGGCACAAATGGGAAAACGGAGGTCCCGCGACGGGACAGCCTGTTGAGGCGCAAGTCCAGACGTCCTCTCAGCGCTTTAATCAGCAAGGACATCGGAAATCAGCTGCCTTCTGTCCCACCGATTCCCAAATCCTTCTCGACAGACAAGCTTCAATCCACTGATTCCAAAGGATCGATAACGAGCATGCCTGCCCTCACGTCAGCGCCTCTGTTTCTAGAAAGAACAGGAGCCTCTGGAACGGAAACGCCACGAAAGAGAGATGAGCTGTGGAGTGCTTTCCGCAATCTTGACGGCGATTATCAAAAGTAAGCAGATTTGCAAGAGGGTCCTGCTGGGCACAAAGACTAAGCCCTCATCCTCGTAGATTCCAGTCCAGGCCTAGCACAACGAAAACAGCTGTTGTCCGACTGGCCTTGCTTCCGTTTCTGAGGAGCTACGCTGAGCATGCTTCCATCAGTGCGCTGCGACCCGAGGATCTTGATCGTCGCACCGTCATTCTCAATAAATGGTGGACAGGTCTGTTGGAGATGCTGAATGGGAGAAACGGGGAGTCCGTGTCTGGGAACGACAGGCCCGCTATACTAGAAGCTGTGACTGCTCTCATGGTTCGGCCGGAATGGACGACAGTTCCAGCACGCCCGAGCAGGACGGCAAAGTCACCTCTCAAATCGCGCTCCACCACGTCCCTTGGCTCGAACATGTCCGACTTTCTTGCCGACTCGGTCATCCATAATGTCAGGAAYACCTTCACGCAAAACCTTCTTGCGCAGATGGCTTATGTTGTCGACAAAATGTCCGTCCGCAGTGTCCCAGCAAGCGTCGTCACATTTTGCGGCAAAGCGACAGCGTATGCTTTCTTCTATTGCGAAGGAATCGCAGAGATCTTGGTCCGTCTGTGGAAGATACCAACGCGACTCTTGCGTCGCATCGTTGCCCATCATGGTGGGAATGTACCGACTGCAAAGTCTGACGGATTAGCAGCAGTTTCAGCTGCTTTTCCTACTTGCCTGCATTCTTTAAGCTTTCGAAGCATGAGAGAAATGGTCGGCCATCTGAAAAGTCGCCCCCATCTACCCATTGCCACTGCCTATATCAACTGGCACGGACCTTGGGTTGCGCGGTGGGCTGGGCTCGAGACGGATCTCTTCTACGTATTTGTGAAGTTCTATATTGATCTGACGTGCCGGTTTTTGCCAGAAAGCATGTCGAATAAGGAACTCATCAGGGTGCCTGGCTGGGCCTTGGTCCACGCCAGGCTCCTGGTGGTTTTGAACAGCACGCTTCAGCGACTCAACCCAGGTCACACATCTGAGGCAACATGTGCGCCTTCGACTCGCACATTCGATGGCATGTTGGGCGAAGCGGACGCAAGCGCGACCCTTTTGCCTTTATCTCCAAACAGTTTCAGCCGCTCAATGGCGGAGAACCGACTGGTCATGCTCCTGAGGGATTGCTTGTCGGGCTCCAATGTGATGAGTGAGAAAGCGCAACGCTACCTGGCAGACTCCTTCCATGTGGTCTTGAAAGTTGCAGCTAGTGGCACCTCCATCTTTGATCATGATGCTTGCTTCACGCTCTGCGATTTTCTTGAGGAAATCTTGGTGATTTTGAACAGGTTCCACTGGAACGTGCATCGAAAGACTGAAGTGGTTGATTGGGGCTTCTGGCTTGAGGTCTTCAAGCGATTTCTGGGAAGCCACAATAGTATGACGGAGGTACGCTTGTTCGCTTTCCTGTATCGGATGTGGGGGACCTTTACAGCCACGGATGTATTGAAGAAAGACTTGTGTCTAGATTGGCTTCTTGCTGCGGACGTCTTCCATTGTCAATTCAACCATTGGTGTCCCATGGTCAGGGCTTTCTACATGCGGCTCGTGATGTGGAGGATAGGTCGGTTGGATGTTAAGATCTCGAGCTTGAATTCAGACATTATGAATATGCTTGAAGAACGGCTGACGGAGACTTGGTCTTACTATCGCTACCAACAGCAGCTTGCGGACTCTGGAGGAATCGCGAGGATATCTACTGCGCCTTGCAGTCCCGCCCCGAGTCGATGCCTGCTGATAGCCAGGGATGATCTTCAGCCCGCTTCGAGTGGCATGTTCCTCACGTTTGAGGGACTCTTATCATCCGGTAACGCCAAGAATGCAAATCCGTATGAGATGCACAGTTCGCGAAATGTGCTGTCTGACATTGACTCTTCCAATATCTTCAAGGAGCCAGTTGCGGCTAGCAAAGGCCGCTGGTCAATTTTGAAAAGCATGCTTCCCTTCAGTCTGGCGGCAGAATCAGGGAAACGCGGTGGATCTAGCGAAGAAGATAATCCTGAACCGAACTTGCAGGCCCACAAATCCACGGCGCCTGTAACGTCCCCGGCAACACAGATCGAGGGCGGCCGAAAAGGTGGGAAAGCGGAGCATAACGGTGGCCTTCCCACGCACAGAGCGCTTTCCTACAAATTCTCTTTGGAATGGCCGGACAAGGTAAGTAGTCAAGCTGGTAAAGAGAGACATCTGCAGCCACCGAGGCTCCCTTTCCCTGCAGAGCTCGGCAAGGCCCAGAATCAAGCAGTCCAGCATATAGCTCCATGCAAGCCCGAGGGCGCAGCCTCAGCAGCCAGCAGATACTCGGGCAGGGCTCTGGCCGAGTGGGCCGATCTGATAGCGGAGTGCGGGAGCTTCTTTGAGCGACGCAAAGCAGAGGGTGTGCCGAACCATGCCCTGGTCGAGACACCGATGTTGAGCGTGGATGCCTTCCGCAAGATATAAGGCAAACAAGCTTTCCAGAATTGCGTATCTTGATGGCATGCATGTGTCTGTCAGACGAATCACGTCAAGTTTTCACTTGTCTCAGTCACAAGCGTAGGGGATGGGCCTGCCTTCGTCTTCGCGAGATGTAGACAAGCACAAATTCGCAGGACTTTGGAGCTGCCTCATCAGCATTCCTTCGACAGACACCGTTCCAATTTTCCAGCCGCACCCTCCGAAAGCTCCGTAGGCACGATATGGCTGTGCTCTATCGATACGCTTCCTCCAGTGTCTGGAGGATCACCTCTTACACTAGTCGCAACTGTCGTCGCTGAAAAGGGTGGACAACAGCATATAAAAGACAGCACTATCTCATACCTGGATTTCAACTACTCATCAAGCAGGCCAAGTCATTTAGGACCTGGAATAATACTCTGCCCAATATCAAGCAAGTCGAGATCTTGAGCGCATCAGGAGGGGCAGGATCCCCGTCCTGATGCCTGCCGGCCCCAGAAGCCAGACTGGAGTGATGCATCTTGTCTCGAGACATCACCATGAGTCAAGCACGGCTCGATTGAATCGAGTGCCATCTGACACGCTATGGCACCCATTTCCTCGAAGGAGGCAGGCTCTAGCGCCTGCGTGAGTTGGGGCCGGCTTTGGCCTAGCAAGAGATGTGTAGCTGCAAATACACTAACAAATACTATGATCCAATCGAGCAGGATCATCATTCCTACACGCCGGATAATAAGGCTTATGAAACAAGAGGCTCCTACTGAGGCCTTTTCTGGTCCCTTCGCTTTGCATTTGGGTGATTTGAAAAAATGATGAGTTGCGGGAGGCAGCATGTGAAGGGTGGACCTTTCGCAAGAAGCTGACGATGAAGGGAGTCGACCTGCGACTGCATTGGAAGTTGAGCGACAGAAGGGCAAGGCGCATCAGCGAGGCGTAATCCACAATGGCACCAGGACCTCCTCCGGCTATTTGGATACGACATTAGCTAATATGGCTCAAACCAAGGGTTGGTACTACGAGTTCTAGGATAGGTCACCGGGATGGGTCAATGCTTTTTGGATAAGAAGACATGAGGCTAGTGATGATTGAAGCGATTTAACCATGTTTCGATGCCTTACTTTCGGGGTACCACGACGCATTCCATGAATTGGCATATTTGAGTACATAAATGGTGCAGCCACAGTGTTGCCGACTTCATATTACAGGCCACTCAGGTCGGCTTGCTTTTTTGCCTCACTCAGGCGTTCAATCTTGTGCTGACAGGGTATTAGTGCTATGGCAGCAGGTTCGTTCTTCCTACTTCACAAGTATGGTCTCTTCTGTAAGATAGATTCCTTGGAGACAGCGATGCAAGGGCTTCTCACAAGCCGTCTTGATACAGCATCTTCGGGAGCGAGGATCAGACCAAAGAATCTTCCCGGTTCGTCCGTACAGTACCAAGAATCCACTCTTTGCTGCATCTCTGTATGAGGTCATCGCCGGGCTTGTAGTTGAATAAAGGGTCCGATACATTGGTACCAGGATGATGATCATGCTTAACATTTAGGCTCAGCCAACCGGGTTTTCCCCAGCTTGAAGGTGACGCACACAATTCTTTTTGGTTCTAGACCTGTAAGTACCTTGTCGCCCTCGTGCTTGAGCCTGATGCGTATAGAGAGTTTCCCAAGAAAACTGAGTTTGACCAAGACCTGCCAAGTCGCCTGCGAAGTCGCCGCTGTGGTTCCTGTCTTCTTCGTCCCTGCGCGACTCACGCCATGCTCGACGAACGGAGAGTAAGTGTCTCGCCAAGTCAACCCATCAAGTGGCGTCGAGGAAAATGGATCGGAGTGAAATGGACCTGACGCTTGGGTTTGTGTTGGACGTTGCCTTCGGAAATTTTGTTCATGGTAAGTACCATCTCACCGGTATTCTTGCTCGTCGAACGCTGGAATATGGTAGACTCGCCGTCTTCAACATCTGGACTGTACCCTCAAGAGTCGACGTCCAAGTACGAAGAAGGTATCGAAACCCTCAGACGTCCAAATCGCGGCGCCATCATAGCAGCACGATCCGGCCGTCATTTCAACCAACAGGTCGACACTTGGGGCGCAGACATCCTGTTGTATTTTTGCTGGTTCTCTACCGGCTTGCTTGACAGCACGGTTTTCAATGGTAGGGTGTCCTTCCTCGAGGTAGCGTTGTGAATCTGTTGTTTCGACCTGAACACGGCAATTCTGACCTCCAACATTGCCCAGCCTATCGGATTTTTGTGCTCATGCAAACCGGCAACCTTGTTTTCATGGGCCTGGATACCTCCCACAACCGTGTTTCTATTCAGCCATATGGCTGGGTTAAATCGCTCAGCTCCTTCGTCGCCTTCCTGATCGGCTGCGTGTTCTTCTCTCACCTCGGCCTGCTCGTTGGAAGCCCAGCACACCCTCGCCGCAGGTTGACGCTCTTCCTCTCCTTTTCCATCCAGACCCTGTTCATCTTCCTCGCTGCAATCCTGATTGAAACGGGGGTAATCGAATCGAGCATCGACATCAACCATGATCTCTTTGGCTGGCTGGATCTGGTGCCAATTGTTCTCCTAAGCATACAAGGGCCTGGCCAGATCCTGGCCGGAAGGCAGCTTGCCCTGTCCGAAATGCCAACAGTTGTGGCCTCCATCATGATGTACGACTTCGTCTCGGATAATAAGTTGTTTGCGAGAAGCAACGTCCGAAGGACCCGACGGTTTGTGGGCGTCGTGGCCATGTTTGTAGGGGCAGTGTGTGGCGGCTGGATCGTGGACAGGCTGAGACACATTACGGTGGCACTGTGGGTTGCTGGGGCTGTCAAGGCGTGCATTGCAATTTCTTGGCTGCTGTGGCCGCAATCCCAGACCAACTAAGAAGAGGCGAGCGATGCCGGGTTTCTGGGCGTATAGTCAAGTTTTCGACTTGGCCTTATGGGCCGCGGCGTCTGATGTGATATAAGATAGTATTGTTTCATCTAGCTGTGAAAGGAAAGGGTTCTATTGTAAGCGTCTCTGCAACGTTCAAAGCAGTCGTAGCGCTAGGAACGGTTTGGAGCCACATGGCCGTGATAATCATCCGTCGTCATTCTGGACATTGTCCCTGATCTCCTAGATCCACCGATGTCATCGGCACGATGACAGCCACCTCACCGTTCCTAGGACATAACAGGGTTCCAGTAAGGCTCAAGCTGGTGAGCTTTGTCGTTTCCTCGTTCAACCAATCCTGAGGTAGGGCGAGATGCTTGCGATGTCCAGGATCACGGCTATCAATCTCCCATGAGCATAACCAATGCTGCTGGCTGAAGAAGACGATTTGATTTTTGTAAAGTCCAACAAGTCGGGAGATACCATCGCACAAACTTGGTAGAATCTCCGAATTGATACAATTTCAAGATCGTTGCTTGGACTAGAGGCAGTGACGGGGTTCGAATCATCGTCATCACTATTCGGATCATGACAATGATCTAGTGATGAGGTACGGAAGAGCTCGACACGTTTCCTGCTCAGGCGGTCAGACCCTTGTATGTGTGTGTGGCTGGTCTCAAATATGATGGACTGCCCATCGCATGACGCAATTAACTTCTGGCATTGCTGTCATTGCATTGGTACCTATCCCGCTTGAAGAGTGGAGTGTCACGCCCTTGAGTGCCTCTTGTACTGACGCTGTGTCTGAGATCTCCACGTCTCCACCAGTGCGTTGGCGACGGAAGCTCCATCCACACAAAGGCTTTACAGGGCGAAGCTGATCCCACTCGAAAATGTGGACTTTGTCGACACCCACTTGAATTACGCGGTCGTCCTCGAGTGGATGCTGGAACCATCTGACCCGTCTCTGTATAGCAGATTTGCGTGACTGAATTAACGTCTTGTTTCTGACATCAAAGAGATAGACGGATGACAGACCAGCGACAAGTAATCTCTCATCGTTGGGACTCATGAGAAGCTGAACGACGCCGTCGTTAACATGAAAATCAACGGGTTTGTATGTGAGGAGATTTGGGTGCCTTGGGGATGGCACTTGCACTCTCCGTATAATGACGTGGCCGGAATCATCCGCAGAGGCAATCCAATTGCCAGATCGCGACCAGACCAGACCAATAATGGCGGCGTCAATGGAATGCCCTGGAAGAGCGCGCAATCTGTCTGTAGTCTTCAGATCGTGGATAGACAGTGTGCCGTCTTCCCTTCCGCAACAGAATCCAAAATCTCGTGGACCACTGGCTATGGCCGTGATCTGATAGCAATCTTTTTGGAACGCCTCAGCGGGACCAGAGCTTATCAAACTACCCGAGGTGGAAGCATCATCATCTTCTATGCTCGGCTCGTCGGCCAGGACTAGTGCCTCTGGTTGCCAAACATTGCAGACCTTCCCACGAACATCATAAAACCGTTGCCCGTCGGGGTGGAATGCGAGACCACGTACAAGCCCCTCATACTCAAGATGGTAGATTAGACGGAAGCGCTGGTCCCTCTCTTCCCCATATTTCGGTAGAGAATAGACCCTTATTGCACCGCGAGAGTCGGATGTCAGTAGAAAATTGCCACATGGACTACAAACCATATCTTTCGCGGTCACTTGATACTCTTGTTGCTCCTCGAAGACCGGATTCCAATCGACCAAGCGCATATTGTGATAGAGTAAGTACAGCCGGTTTCCATCTGGATGCCACTCAATCGCCTCTGGGAAGACCAAATTCTCATCCTCCCCTCTCACAGCGTCTTGCTCAATCATGAAGCGGTAAGCGCGGCTTTTCCTGCGCAAATCCCAAATCTCTATGGGGACTCCCTTCGGCCCAAATGCAATTTGGGTCCCATCAGGGCTGAACTTCATGTGGTTTAAACCGCCAAAGAAATCCCCTTCGGACCGAGCCTGGAATTCGAAAGTTGTCTCCGATGTTCTCCAATTGTAGGATATTACTGTATGGTCTTGGTAGCCGGTTATGATATTTTCATCGCGGGCCCCGAATGTTATGGCAATGACACGAGTATCGCACGTTATTGGGATAGATGCCAGTACACTCCCGGTCGCAATGTCCCAGACGATGATGGTCTTGAGTCCTGAAGTGCACAGAAAATCTCCCTTGTTGTTGATGGCCATTTCGAGCAGGTATTCGCCATGCACCAGTCTTCGATACTGCTCACAGGTCTCGGTATGCCAAAGGACAACGCTGTGCGCCATGGGTACCATCGCAACGAAGAAATCGATAGTGGCTAAAACCTGAGATGCAAAGGCGTCAGGGTCAACCGAGCGTCGTGCATGACAATCATCCCAGTCCGGGTTTGATAGACCTGCGACAAGGAATGTACTCTGACTTGCAGTATGCGCCTTGGCGTAAAACTTCTTTATCATGGAAGTATCAGGGCAGAAAGGTGGGATTAGTCTGTAAATGGATGATGGGCTTGAAAGAAGTATACCACCAAATTTGCCGACAACGCGAGACAAGCCTTTCGCCCAAGCTTTAAGCTCATCAGAGTCATTGTGTTGAAGCTGTACTGATTTTGTGTCCTCAAGCATCTTCTCTCGACGCTTAATGAAGGTCTTCAGGTACTTTGCCGATTTGGTCAGAGTCTCGAGGTCTCCAAGGAGCGCTAAAGTATTAATCCAGGTGAGTGCATCCTTCTTGAAAAACTCCAGAAGCATTTCACGCATACTGGAGCTCTCTGTCCGAGCCAGGCTGAGGTGGTACGCCCAGGATTGAGCGGCATAAAGCAAAAACGGATGGTGCTTGTTGAGTACATCCGAATTGCCTCCGAAATTACTCCACTCGTTCCCATCGTCGTCTTGAAGATTCTTGAGAATGGTCCTCCACTGTCGTTCTCTATTCGAGCTGAGATGCCGAAGACACACAATAGCCAGTCGCTCATGGCCTTTGCTCGAAACCAGTTGGACCTTGTGTTGAGCGGTCTCGTGGATTAGAAAGTGTTTTGCTGTCTCGTGTGTCAAACCCACTTTGGAGGCATGGACCTGCACAAAACCTGCGCAGACATGCCGGACATAATCTTCTAGGCTAGTCAAGTCATTCGAATCTGGCTCTAATGCTATTCTCAACTCTGATGTAGTAAGCGGTCTGAAGGAGAAGGTCGCCCAAGTGAGAATCATTGAGGCCATGTTGCGATCCTCCGTTGTTTGTTCGTTCAATTTCTGCATCATCTTGGCGTACATTGGCCCCATGTCGCGATGGAATTGATYGATGACTCGGTCGATGTCACTCTTCCTATACCAATTCTTCTCCAAAGCTTTGAGGACGAGGACTACCCAAAAGAAATTTCCGGATGCCTTTGACAAGATCTTCCGGATGATTTCGTCATGATCTGACGGGCTGCCAGGGACAGTTCTCGGTACGACGTCAGTCACATAAGTCCGGATGTCATTCTCCGTATCCTCATGCGATATGTGATGAACGTGAAGTCTAGACTGCGGCAGGCCTTTCATTCGCCTGCTGATATCCGCTGTAGGTCGACTGACAAGCAGAATCTTGAGCGTAAGGGAGTCGGGCTCGATTTTGTTCAGACACTGAAAGATTGTAGGAATGGAGTCAGACTCGTCCAGGCCGTCTATGACCCAGTAGAGGGGCCGCTCAGGCATGAGATGAAAGAGAAGACCTAGAAAGATTTTCTCCCAAAGATGGCGGGGGGCCATGTCGCGAAATGAGTGTTTAAGCTGATCAGAGAGTTGAAGCAACTTTCTCAGGAAGAGTGCTTTACTCTGAGCGACTTGGTATGCCAGAGAGCGTAGAAGGTAGGAAGCAGACCGCTTATCTCTGTCCGCAAAGCTGAGATTGTGATACTGGCAGGATTCCTCGCCGTAGTAAGAGCGGATTTTGTCCACGTTTGTCGCAGCCAGCACAGATTTACCAGCCGCGGGAGGTCCTGATAGCCATAGTATTCGAGAGCCATTCGAATCAGGCCGGAGCCAGCTTTCGAATCAGGGGCGTTGCTCAATCCAAGCGCAAGTTCCGGTCATCGCCTCGTTCCGGAAACGATCGAACTCATCGGCCAAGTTGTTCTCGTTGACAGACAGTGCATCACCAAGTTTTTGCATCTGACCTTCTGAATCAACAGGTGGCTGACTGTCCGCTTCTTCTATACCACGCTGTGTCAGCCAAATCTCGTAACGCCGGAGCCGGCACAATCCTACCGTATCGAAGCAGAGGCATTGTCAAGCTTATCAATATGTTCTTGATATACTTATATTCTTGCTCTTCTCTGTGTCGGAATTTACAAATGTCATGGTGATCGACTGCCATGCTGCATTTTGCTTCATCAYTCAAGTTTATTACACCAGAATTCTTGTCGACAATCTGCATAGCGTTAATTTTGAAGCCAATCAAATGCAATGCAACGCATACATAAGCTTTGACACCAGCTTTGGAAGTCTTGGCAGTCTCATAGAACGAGAACAACGCTAGATTTCGGCAATTGTTATTAAATTCATGATTTATCTGTTGCAAAAACGCCCCGTTCGCCGAGAGCTCCCTGATGTAATCATGAGAGAGATCGAAAGTCCTAAGAAGGCTGTCCAAGTAGTTCGCCTTGCCGCAACCTTGGTGCGGCGTCGACAGGAATATGATTGCCTTGACTTGGGCAATCATGTCCCGATAGTCATCATCATTTATGGCTGTGTTGAAAGCCTATGGTATGGAAGCCCTTGTCAGCTCAGACACCGAAATGAGTAGGTTTTGCTGACCATTTTAGCGACGAGTCCTCCCATTGAATGTGCAATGAAGATAATGGGAACCTGGACCAAGAGTCAAAAGGTGAACGTAGAGCTCATGATGCCGGATGGACGACGGGTCAAGAACAAACTTTTCCAATCGGAGGTCCCCTTTCGTTGCCGACATACTCATACTTCATCTTGAAGAGCAGGTCCCTGGCGAAGTCAAAAATACCAGACGAGTTGGCAGCTCCGACTATCTTCGCAGAATAACCAAAAGTATGCACGCGGGCATGTAATAGCTCGGGCTCTTCGTGCAGCCAGGATGGCCAAAACGTGCTAGGATCCTTTTCATGATACCAAGTCTTGCCAGGCGATCCGCCAAGACCATGTATGAGGATTATGTCAACTATGGGCCGGGGTGACGTCGATACAGCTGTCAACCCAGGCGGATCATCCGCCAAGGTTGATAGAAGGTCGCTATGCAGCGGGAACGGAATAGTCGCCATGTTGAGGTCGACACAAGTATGAGGGAACTGGCTTCTTTCATTGGAGGTGCCAATAGCCGTGGAGGGGCGTCTCGAGGGCCACTCGAGCTCATCTTCGCCATTCACCAATGTAACGTTGCTCGAAACRGAGGGTTTTCTCGCGAGGCCCAGTGTGCGTAGCTAGAGTGACATTGATCATCATGCATCAGTCTTTCACATCCTCTAAGAGGGAAGATTTGGTGGAGGAGAAAGCTCACGAAGCTGTCGGGGATCCCCTCCCCCTCCATAGACCATGCTAGATGAGCAAGACTGAATCAAGACACGCAACAGACTAGAAGGACATCATAACAACAGAGATGACTCTTGCGCCGGAATCGTTCGAATCTGTGTGAAGAGTCGAGTGCAGATTACCTCAGCCTTGCAGTCACCCCACCTTACCTTCTCAGGGGAGCTTGACCAGATTAGCAACCACTAATCGCGGGCGACATGAGTGGTTGGCCAAGTCACACATATGATATGCAACCATGCCCACTCATCTTCCGTTGCTTCATTATTGTGATTGACCCTTGAACTAGCAATCGAGAGTCTCCTTTAAAGCAGCGTGCCAAAGCTGAGCAAAAAGGCGACAGAGGAGCTGTGACAGAATGTGAATGTGGTCTCTTCTCTTGCTTCAATTCATCCCCCTTATGAATTTCGATCTCACGTCAGAAAGACACACACTGGGAAACAGGCTGGTTTTGAAACCACACTCGCGAAACTCTTATATCGACAGTGGATTGTTCCTGGGAAGACAACATTGCGAAGATGACAAACCAGGCTGACGAAGGTATTGACATTAATACCGATGGGAATGTCATTAGCGACTACGTGCATCCCCATGCTGTCAATGCCGGTATCCCGGTAGAGGAGATCACACCTCCGACAATTGGCAATGAATTTGAGGTGGATGAAATGGTACGCGAGGGTAAGAATTGACCACGTCGCCAACGAGTCAAATAGTCCCCATGTGACTTACCATAGTTTCATCCAGCCCTCCCACTGCCAAATACCAAATTGATAACTGCGCATCATTATGGATCTTCACTATGGGGCAAGATTGCAAAACTTGTGACGAAGCTCGAAAATGGAAAGAAGCAATACTATTTCCTCAAAGTGAGAACATTCTCGTCATTTTTTCGGAGGGATGCTGCCCCTCGCGAATCGTAATTGACAGCAGCTTCCTCGGTAGATCATTCCGTTTGAGAATCCAGGCAAACAAAYGTGTCAAGGTGAATTCGAATCACTCAAAGCCATGCACGCCATTATGCCGTCGTTCATTCCACGGGTCTACAAATGTGGTCCCCTTGAAGTCGGGACCGGGCTACTTCCTACTGGCAGAGTTCCGGGAAGTCGGGCAACAGCCGCCGGATCCTAAATTTAGCGTGTCGAAGTTGCTTGTCATTCCTTGGCACTCAAAATCCCGCGTGGGTCCTTTGGTTTTTTATATAGTAAATATATATAAATTATTAACGTCTTTACGTATTATACTTACTTAACGCGACGTTTATCGCTTTTTGTCAGGGACTCAGCAAAGTGTGGTTCTGAATATGATTGAATTCAACTATGAAGAAGTAGCATATATGATCTATGCAGACAAAAGTAAATTGGAAGGCGCTAGGCCCCTTTAGGCTAGTGCCGGTGATAAGCGAGGCTCACACACTTGAGTGTATGAGCCGCATGCGCAGGCCGCAGGCCGCATGACGGTGAATCCCTCACACTTTTCAATAATTATAAAGCTATAGTTTATTAATATATACTTATTAATAGTATTATAATTATTATATTTTTTTATAAGATTAATCGAAATACTTTTCCCTTATTTCTATTATAACTTATTAAATATTTTAAAAAAAAAGATAAATTACTTTATACAGATCGGCTATCGTTAAGAAAAGCGGTTCGGAATATATAATTATTTTAAGTTTTTTATTTTTATTCGTTCAAACCCGAATAAAAAGATTTATATAATTATATTAAGAAATATAATCGAATATTTACGGCGGAACCTGTTAGGGATTCAATATTCGTTACCCCTAATACCATTATTAATAATACCTGGTTCACAATACTAAAGTTTAAATACTCAACTTATAATATAAAACGCGTATTATACGAATTACGATACCGGAAGGACGCTAATAGGTATTATAGTTAATTATATTTAAAACCGAGAATTCTTAGTTTTCTTTTTTCTCTTTTTATATATTATTTTTATATTTAGACTTATTTAATATAATTATTTACTTTTTTAATATTTAGTTTAAGTTTTTAATATTACGAAGTACTTTTTTACTTCTATTTACGTAAATTTAAAATATTAAATATCCGGTTAATAACTATTGTTTTTATAATAAATAATATATTAAACGTATTTACGTTTTTTATAACGATATTCCTTAACGTATTAAAAAAGATATTTTATAAAGAATATATTTGGAAAAATCTTAAATAATAAATTGAAATTATTAAAAAGTCTATTAATTTATATAACGAATTATAATCTTCTCTTCTAATTAAAAAGTTGCCAAGAGTCCTAAATAGGAAGGCAGCGTTACGTAAGGAATATCAAAAACCTTATATTTTCCACCTTTGCGTATATCCAGGCTTAAATATCGAAACTTTTGATTCTATTAATTAAATATTTGAGAGCGAGTATATAGTTATTTACAGCCTCAATATTAACCCAAAACGGACAGGTAATAGTGGTTTAATATTAAGAGTAATAATTTATATAGGTTTTGCGATTACGACCGTAATAGGGCTGAACCGGTTTATTAATATTTTGACGCCTTATACTACTTACCTCACCATTTATCTCATTACTTACCTCACCACTTATCTCATTACTTATCTTATTACTTATCTTATCACTTATCTTATCACTTATCTTATCACTTATCTTATCACTTATCTCACCACCTTATTAGAGCCATGAGCCCTTTGCGGTTTCCAGGATCCTCGGTTCCTCGGCTCCTATAGCTATCCGGGCTATAAGGCCTTATTTACCCAATACGGATATTATTTACTTAATACCGTAATAATACCGTTTATAATACGGCAATTATAATACGGCCGTTATTACGTTATTTTATATTATTTTTATAAAMGTATCGAATTACGTTATCGCGAGTATTATAGATTTAAAATATATAAGTAATTAAAGCCTTCGCTTTTTTTTTTTTTAAATATTTTAAAATTATTAATTTTAATAATATTATTTCTTYATTTATTTATTTAAACCCGGTTTTATATTTTAATATTATATTAAAATTATATTTATATTCGTTTTCGTTAAAATAATAAAATTAAATAACGGCTTTATTTAATATTATTTATTAATAGCGGATAACCGGCGGTATAYAATTAAAGATAATTTAAAATAAACGTTTAAGACTTATTATAAATAAGTTAATAATAAAAACGGGAAATTATATTAATCCGTTATAAAGCCGATATTAATTCGGTCGGATAAGTTTTATAATAAAGATTAAATATAATTTAAAAACCTAAMAATAATTATTTTTTAAATAATTATTTTCGAAAAAATAAATTATAGTTTTTAAGAAAAGGCTTTAATAAATAATATTTTTATTCTTTTTATTTACTTTTATTTTTTTATTCTTTTTCTTTTATTAAGAATTCGAAATTATATCGGATTTACGTAAGTTTATTATTTAAAGCTTATTAATTATTTAAGTTAAGTTTATTAATAATCTTTTATTTTTAACCGAAKTGTCAGAGTATAAGACCGGGTCTAAATAAATAAATAGAAAGATAATATTACTAAGACTAAAGATATTAAGGTATAAAAAAGAAAAGAAGGCGAGGGCCTCAATTATTTATATACCCTAAATTTATAATATTCGTAATAATATAATTCGATACGTTTATAAAGATAATACGAAGTAACGTAATAACGGCTATATTATAATTACCGTATTATAAACGGTATTATTACGGTATTAGGTAAGTAATATCCGTATTAAGTAAGTAAGGCCTTATAGCCCGGATAGCTWTAGGAGCCGAAAAACCGAGGATTTTAAAAACTATAAAAAGCTTATAACTTTAATATTACCCCCCCCCTAAAGTAAAAGCTCGCCTTCGAGCTTATTATATATCTTTAGCTTTTAAATATTATTAATTATTTAGACTAAAATTAGATTTATTAATCGAAATAGTAATTTAATATAMTATAAAATATCGGATATTTTTTAATCGGAATATTTCTATAACGGTAAATAATGTAGGTTTAATTTTTAAATCGATAAAAATAGGATTAAAACGATTAAACTATTATTTATAATCAACGTTAACGACGTTYTAAACGTATTAAAATTTAAATCCGTTTATATAATATTATACGTTATCCGGATTTTTTTTTATTTAATTTATTTTATATTAAAATTATCTTTCTTTACCGGTATATTATAAGTTTAGAATCTTATTTAATTTATATTCCTTAATTTCCGGATTATTTATATTGGGACCGTGCTAAGATGCTGGCCGTATACCGACTAATGGTTCGGTACTTGGTATTTAGCCGGTAACTCTTCGGCTCGCTTAACGGGCCTACTAATTACGCCAGSTTAACGGTTTAACGATTTAAATATATAAAGCCTATTTATAGGCTTATTTATATTTTTATTTTTTATAGTTATTTTTTCGATTAATAAACCTTTATTAATATTATATTTTAAGCCGGGTTTTATTATAAAAATAATTATTATTTTACTTATTTATTTAATAGTCGCTTAAAATAATTATTTCTCTTTTCGAACCGAACCGGGAGTCCTATTTTTTATTATCTATTTTATATTATATATTTAATAGTAAAGATATCGTAATATTATCGGTTATATCCCGAATTCGTAATTAATTAAAAATATTAATTAATAATAAGAACCCCGATCTTAATTTAAAATAAAATAACGAATTTAAATTTAAAACCCCGACCGGATTAATTAATTTGATTGATTGATT
>MSTJ01000060.1:0-66781 GCA_001956345.1 Ramalina peruviana
CCCCCCCCCCCCCCCCCCGAAGAAATCACGAACTTTGATGAAAACCCTGGTCCATCTAATGATCACGAAACCCCAAGGATAAAACACCCAGAAATGAACCCCCCCTCCCCCCCAACGCCCGCACCCCCAACCCCATCACAAACACGGCGTATCAGCATGATAAGAGCAGGAAGGGCAGTAACACAGACAGACAGGACAATTACCCGAATATCGCACACCTACCTTGACGGATGCGGCTGCGCGATTGCTCTGTTCGCATTCATGCCCTATTCTTTCCTGGTCCAGGGATCCTAGTGGGGAGGGAGATGGATGGACGGATGGATGAGATGCCCCCGAAAATGAGATGGGTGAATATGATCAGGCGATGAGGTAGTCAAGCTATGCGGTAGACGGGGTGGGCGGAGCAATGAAGGCGGAGAGAGGTGCTGGAATCGGGGAATTTGCGGTTGGGAGGGTGATTGGGGTGCGGGAGATGGGGAATGAGCATGATAGGCATGATGCGGTAAGAGAAGGGAAGGGAAAGGGTGTGTGTGGGATGGGATGAGGTGCATGAATGGGTGGATGGATGGAGGAAGTCGGGAGATCAATGGCTTTGGAACGAAGAGATGCATACATACATTGGGATTCTCCAGGAACGGGTTATCCAGAATGCATACATCCATATATCCATCGTGGCTTCTACCCAAGCCCTCCATCAGTATCACAAAACACTATGTATATCCAGCGTGGTGCCACGATCAACCTCTTGCTCATCCCATTTTCTTTTTCTCCCTCAGTCAGTCGTGGGCCCCCCCTCCGCCTTCGCCGCCACCAAGGCAATCAACGCAGCCCCAACCCCACTCCCATCCTTCGCGATCCCAATCCTGATCCGCTTCTCCCCCCTCTCCCCCAACCCCTCAACCTCCCTCACGGCTTCCCTCATATACCCCTCGAACCCGGGATAATACTCCACCAGACTGCCATCGACGCCAATATCCACCACATCATCATCTTCCTCCTTGGCAGTGCCGCCGGCATTCCCCGTCGAAATGACAATCGCGGCAATAGCCACCGCGGACAGCCTGGCCGACCGTCGTCCAATCGCCTCGACCAGCACCTTCACCGCAGCAGCGTCCTCGGCGCTCGCGGCATCGACGCCCAGATCGCGCGCGAGGGTCTGCCTGATGACGCCCAAGCCGGGACTGGTGTCGGCCTGGACGAGCGAGAGGAAGGATGTATCGACGCCCCATTGGTTGTAGAGGGCGCTATCGGGGGCGATGGTGGTGGTGGAGTTCTCGTCGTTGGTGGAGGAATCGGCGTCCTGGAAGAGTTGGGCGGTCGGGGAGGCGACGAGGCTGAGCATGGCGCGGCGGAGGATCTCGCCGAGGAACATGCCCGACACCCGCTTCTCGAACATCTGGATGCCCGGGTTGACGCTGTCGGCGTCGAGGGCGGTGTCGTGCGGGGTGGAGGGCAGGACGGAGAGGGAGTTGTCGAAGGAGCCCCATTCGGTGTTGATGATCATGTTGCCCGTGCTCTTGTCGTAGGTGGATTCCTTCATGTCGGCCAGTTTGGTGACTTTGGACAGTTTCTCGACGTAGGCGCCGTTGGTGCCGGTGCCGAAGATGGCGCCGAGTAAGGTGCCGGTCTTGCCGGGGGAGGTGTAGGAGCGGGCCATCAGGGTGCCGACGGTGTCGTTGACGAGGGCGGCGACTTTCACGGGGAGGTGCAGGGCGTCGATCTCGGATTGCAGCAGCTGGCATACATCTTTTCCGACGGCGTCGTCGATGTCGAAGCCCTTGGTCCAGCGGGCCAAGGTACCGCGGTTGATGCCGATTTGGTTGACGGGGAAGGAGAAGGTGAAGCCCAATTGAAAGATCTCTTCGCTCTTGATCTGGGAGCCGGATTTGTGGCGTTGGAGGTGAGATTCGAAGTGGTCGTTGTGGTGGGTTCGGAGGAAGTTCTCGATCTGGAGGGCGAGGAAGGAGAAGAGTTCTTTGGAGGTTTTGGCGACCATGAGTTCGCGAGGGATGGCGACTTTGGATTGGGTGAGGGAGAAGGTGGTATTGCCGTGTAGTTGAATCGAACAGACGCGGAAGTTGGTGCCGCCCAGGTCGACGGCGAGGTAGAGACCCTGTCATGTTCTCAATATGGAATGTCTCCAAGACTTAGTAGTCACGGGATGAAGGTCTACCTTTTCGGTGCCATTGGGTACGGCCGTGACGTATGTTGGTATCTGGCTCATGGATGTGCCTTTCTTCTGCAGCCCCTCATCTTGTCTGCCATCAGTATGGATTCGCAATGCTGCAATGAGCCGCCGTGCTCGATGTACGCACCCATCTGGTTGATGAAAGCCTTGACCCCCCGATTGACATCCTCGGCGGTGTATTCAAACTCGGCTGCCACCTTCTTTGCCTCGTCCAGAAGGGTCATCTTGTGGGCCCTGGAAGTCGGTCGTGGATCGGAAAAAAGGAGATTCTTCTGACAGATGGGAGGCGGCGCCAATTGGCCCCGGTAGGTGATTGTCGGGGTCCAGTTGGATTGGTGATATACAGGATCTGGTCGAAAGATCTGCAGGAGCAGAATCACAAGGACAACGGCTGCAGAGAGGAGCTGTGTGGGGCTGGGAAAGGGGCGGCGGGTCTTTTTGGAGGCAGAAGGAAGCTGGAATCCAGACGAGCTGTAGATTGAGGGCACCGAGGACGCTGTCTCGAAGACGGGGGGTAGGTGAGTATTGAGGGACGCCAATGCGGCGGTATTTGGGTGATACTTGATAGGTGATGAGGGAGTCCCTTTTGCTTTTTCGGCTCAACACGATTGGTGGGAATGCTCAAGGAGTTGTCGTGAGGAGGTGATACGAGGCCTCAGGGTCTGGATAAGGTGACACGATCAAGCATGAGAGACCAACGACCCCACCGACGTGGACCATGGGATCGTCGCAAATGGGGGGTTTAAACAAGGCTCGGGGCTTGCTCGTGGTGAGATTGCGGGGAAGCTCGAGGAGGCTTTTGACTAGTAACATATACAGAACATCAGACCCGTCCTAGAGATAACGAGGGTAGAGTCGCGGAGATGGTCACCTCATCATACTTTCAATGGAAAAAATCAGAAACATCAATGGATCCTCGAGTATTGATTAAGGGGCTCCAGCTCACCGCCCAATATCCATTGCCACTCGGGGGAGAGATATTCAGCCCTACGAGCAGGGTCCTCGGGCTGCTCGCCTCGGGCTGCTCGGGCGTCCAGCGGAGCGGGAATTGAGTTTCTTTCTTTCCTTTCAAAAGCCTCCGAATTCCACCTTCCCATGAATTCATGTTGCGGCAGTGTTCTCAATGGGTCGGACAAAATCATCTTGAGCTGCTCTTGGTAGTCCTTTGACCAGCGGGCGCGATCTCTGGTCCCTGCCATCCTCGAAAGAGGTTGTTGTTGCCTCTACCCCGAACCCTATCGTTCCCTTCACACACGGCTATCATCATGGGCACGACGACTTCAAAACCCTCGAATCCCACCGAACCCACCAAGCTCACCCTTACCGCGTAAGAACCCCTCCCAGCTGTCTCAATTGTCCAATCAGTGGGACCATCGCTGATCCAGTCATCCACAGCGACACCCCCGTCCGCTTCTCCCCAGACCTTCTCCAGTCGCTCGAGAACTCCCCTGAAGTAGGTCCTCCCTCCAGTTCCATCCCAAGCCAATACAGATCCCCCAATTCCTCTTGCTGCCATGATGAATCCCATTGCTATCATCACAAGATCCTCACCACTATCCTCACATCCACTCTAACACCTCCCCGACTCCCAGTCCGACAAAACCCGCGCCTCCGACCTTGAACTCCACATCCAACACCGCGTCGCCGCCGAGCTGCACCGCCTCACCACCACCACCGACACTGCCATCCAATCCGCTCTCTCCTCCACCTCGCCCACCGACCCTCCCGCCGGCGGACCCGACCAAGCCGCCCTGGAATCTCACAAAGCAGACCTCAGCCGGGCGAGCGTGCAAAAGGAGATCGACGCGCTGAAGGCCAAGTTGCAGGAGCGCGGGAAGAAGGATGAGGTGGCCAAGGATAGAGGGGTGGAGGATGCGAGAGAGAAGGTGGTCAAGTGCTTGAGGATGAAGGATCGGCGACCCTTGGATTGTTGGGAGGAGGTGAGCCGGTTCCGGAGGGAGGTGGGGAGGTTGGAGGGGGCGGTTATTGAGCGATGAATTGAGAAGACAATGGACAGAAAGAAGCTACCTTGAGGACTGATGTGAGTCGACAGAGGGGGTCGGGAGTCGGCTTCTGCTCTCAGGGGTGGATACCGAAGGAGGCTGGTGGACGGAATGTACAAACGAATACGTGAAAAGGGCGTGGATGAAAGGAACCTGATATCCAGCTATCTCAACAGGAAGGTCCCAACAGTCACCTACCAAATGGCAGGCCTTACCTCCCTCCACTCATCCAGACAGACAGACTCCACAGATCCCTCCCTCCAAATACCATCTCCTCAGTCGCGTTCCCAATTGACTGACCCCAGCAAGACCCGACCATCTCCTCCCCCTTCACCAAAAAGACCCCCCCAATGACCATCAGCCAAACGAACCACCCCATCTTCAGACCCTTCTACGTCATCGCCATCCAGCCTGCTGCTCTGCTTACCCACCACCACCACCACCACCACCACCTCACATCTTGACCCCTCCTCGCTCTTGCTCCTCTTCCTCCTTCCAATCCTCCTTCTCCAACACCCCTCCTCCTCCGATTCCCCACCCTCCTGTCACCATCGCACAACACCCCACCCGTCGACGACCTTGTGGTGAATCAGCTGGCCATGCCCCCAAGCACCCGCTCCCAATCCACCCAGAAACAGATGAATGCCGCCGGGTCCGTATCCCCCCCTCCCTCTCATACTTCTGGCCTAGCAATGGAGCTGACGCAGGGTATACATGCAAGCGACCCCATCGGATCCGGCACGAACGAGCAACAAGGCCCGCAGATATTGCACGAAACGCGTTTCGCCGCCTCCACCACCGCCAGCGAGGAAGCATCATCCGCCGCCAACATCGCCCCGACCCCCACAGGAGCAGCAGCCACGACAGAATCAACAGCAGCGACGCGGGGCTGTATCATCGACTCCAAGAAGAGGGACCACCCTGCGCTGCGGTCTCACCCGATCCCACGGGGGATGCAGAATACCTTCTCCTCCACCATGGACACCGGCTCCACGACGAACACCCCTACGCGAACGACGTCCAGCATGACTGATGCGGTAGACGAGACCGCAACTGTGGCGCAGCGGGGTTGGGTGGTAGATGTACTACCCGAGAAGAAGGACCATCGCGCGCTGAGGGCGTATCAGAGGCAGCTCGAGATGCTTGAGGGGCCAAAAACGAAACAAGCCGGAGCATCATCCACTCCCTCCTCCACCCCCTCCTCCTCCACCCCTTCCTCAGCCCCCAACGCCGCAACCAATGCAACAAGCAACGACCTACCCGACCCGCCTCTCTGGTTCCTCAACCCCCCTCCCCCCCCCCTGAAAAGAGGGATACCGCGTCCCGTCTCACATTCAACAATCAAAACATACTCTCGGAGGCGAAGAAGCGGCAAGATGCGCACAGACCGTGCAAGCGGATGCATTCTCCACCCCCAACCTGGGGGCCCAGGACGTAGGACGGAGCTGATACGGTTGGTAAAAGGAGTGAATAGGGTGATGACGACGGGATGGATAATCGACGAGGTGGAGGATCATTGGGCGCTGAGGGATTGGGGGAGGTAGCTCGAGATGCTTGAAGGGCAGAAGGTGGAGAGGAGGCAAGGGGAGGAGGCGATGAGGGGCGGGGAGGGGGGATGCTGAGAGATGGGGGGCAGGGAGGAGGGGGGTTAGATGCGTATTGGCTTTGTTTGGCCGTTCTCCATGGGAGGGAGATTCCTTCGGAGAGAGCTTGCTAATTAGAGTAGTTCTCCTGATGGCTATGAAGCCAGCTTGTGGTGCTGCATCTGGCGGGATCGTGGGAAATATGGACATCGCCGTCAGAGGGACTGGCCTTGGGGTGCTGGGAGGAAAGGGGTGACAACGGCGGCGAGTGAAGGACGATGCAAGGCAAGGGTTGAACGGATGTGTACGTCGTGGTAAGGAGGAGAAGGGTGATGGTAAAGATGCTAAACTCTCGTTAACTGGGAACATATCATACGCAACCTGCGTAAGCGTGCTCTTTTTTCGTCCTTGCCTCCTAGCGTATTCCTGCCTTTTTGACCAAGCCACACTCGTTGTTCGCTTCCTGAGCATCTGAACAGAGCCGCAGAGACTATTTGTGATCATACCACGTATCTCATATTCAGATTAGATATACAACCCTACGTCATGAGACACCCAAATTATGTATGCTCGCCAAGGTATGCTTTCGGTGCGACTCGAACTGCACATGGTAGGATGTAATCTATCACGTTCAGTTCACGTTCTATCCTCTAAGTCTTTGGATGAGATAGTGGATACCTCAAAAGCATGCTTACTTCCTCACAATAGTCTGACGGGCAATGATGTTTGCAGGACAGACCACGTCTGGCAAATTCTGCAAAGCCTGCGGCGTGATTCTCAAATACCCTCAAACCACTCCCAGAGATCGGGCAAGGGTTCATGAAGATTGGGAATGATGAAGTCGAGTGGTCCCACCTCCGGATCTGACGTATCGCTGGCAGATGCCCTCGCGTCAACTGCCAGTAGCTGCTCCACGATCTTGGTGTACTGCGCAAGACAGGCGACACCAATATCCCACCCATATCGTGTCTGGTGGGACTGGAGGGCACTGATCATATCTTGAGCCAATTGAAAAGAGGAGCCTGAGGTTAGTGGAGTAGTGGGGTCGCTCATTCGCATTATTATTGCAAATCCTAGGAGGTAGCTCACCGTATCTGAGAGGGTGAATGCGATAGGGGAGAGCCAGAAGTCGGAGAGGTTTCGTTCATCGAGGTTTTGAATGAAGCGTACGATGTCTTCTGCTGCCCGAAGGGCTGGCTGGTGTTGTTCTGGCGAGGTCAGGTTGGTAACACTGCCGGCAGCCCTGTCTATCACCCTGATGCTGGTTTTCTCCTTCCAGCCAAGAAATTTGATGTAAAGGTAGGCAAGTCGTAGATTCGGAACTCGAAGCTCATTGCCTTGGAGCATTTCGCTCCTCAGTTGACCAGGCAGAGAGTCTTCCCACGCTCGGAGCTTACGGGCCAAGTCAGGCTTTTCGATGATGTGAGTGGAATCCGCAGTTTCCCGTAAATTGAACTTGTACTCCAGGTAGGTATCGAGTACTTCTGTCAAGGTAACCAGGGCTGGGAAAGCGATCGACGTCTCGCGGTTCCCGGCGATTCGGGCATAATCTCCCGAGTCTAGCGAACGGACATTGTATTGGGTTCTTCTGAGCTGCGGGGGCTTGCCGTAGGCGACAGAAGACCTATCAAATCAATGGCTATCAGCATCGTGACTGTCTTCAACTCTGATTTCGTAACCTACCATTTATCAAGGACGACGATTACCCACCACATCCTTTCTCTTCCAAGCTTGTCCACCAGAGGAATATCCTCGTTTCGGCAATCAAGATGGAAACCAAGGGAATGAGCCAAGGAAATTGCGGATCCAAGGAGTATACCGTTCCCAATCATGGATGTCAAAGGCCGCCCCGCGATATTGAGCAGAATGGCGGACAAGGTTTGCATTCCTGGCGATAGATACAGTTCCGAGTACAGAGCCTCGTTGGCTTGATTCCACACAGATCTGATGTCTGGGCAGGGTTCGCCCGCTCGTTTTCTCAACTGCTTCCAGAATACCATAGTATGTGCCAACAAGCATGCCCGCAGCGTTGGGGAAACGGTCTCCTGTCCACCAGCCAATCGGGCTTCCCCTTCCAGAATGGGGAAGCAGGGGTTGATCCTCTCGAAGTATCTGCAGTGTTCAGCCAACGGTTTGAAGGGTCGAGGTTTGGATCATTTGGGTCGGAAGAACGGGCCAAGGGAATGACCCAATACAAATCGATAGTAAAAGGCAAGACTGCACACTCACAAGTCTATTACATCCCCGCAATACGGATCAAGCATCTTCTCAATCATTTTGCATTTGGAAGAATCGATCGTCTCGCTTGGGCTGGTCTTAAGTGGACGCCGATGGACTGCACCGTACACTGGTAGAGGCCGCTGCTCGGCCATGAGATGATCCAGAGACGATCTGATGAACCACAAGGGGCCAGCGGTTCCAGGAGCGATGATCGAGAGGTATTCGACAATGAGCCGTATATCAAGGCTGGATGTTGGACCAATGATGTGTGACTCTCCCCCGGCGTCTGTGAAAGGAAACTTGGATGTAGAGAAGGGAGATTCTTCTGGGCTTGCTTTGTCAAGAGCGACTTTTGTTTCCCGCATTGTATGTAGTTCTTCTGGTGGCGATCTCCCAGAATGGCAGGAACGATCTTTGTCAAACGTGGATTCATCTGGTAGTCTCCTCCTCCTCGCTCGGGCAGCTCTTGCTGACCTCATCGGGGTGTCTGGAAATACACATTCAGTCTCATGGGAGCGGCACAGTAGGCATTTCGAGCCTTCTGCGCTGTCTACTTTGCATCGTGATTTACGTTTCCGGCAGGGTAGGCACGCTGGCTGAAGGTGAGAGCGATACGATCTGCCCGCGGGCAAATCTCTTCTCATAATATGACTGTTTTGGACCTTGTACTGCGATGAGTTTCAGATGTGAAGGGAACATCCGGATCTCTGTCCCCGGGCATTTCAACAAGGGTGCTTCCCGCGGCAAAGTCGTGGACGCCGTTGCCCCCCTCCTGTCACATCCTTCTTATCAGTTGAAGCCCCGCACGGTCGCCAATTGCCCGCGGGAAACTCAATGCGCGGATATGGCTGAAGCATATATATAAGCATTATGTGCAAGGCCCGCAGGAGCGGCTTCTGCGATAGAACCATAGCCGGATTTCGTGTTCTGAGCTGTCATTCGCATGATACCAGCAGCCTCTCTTCCAGCAGCCTTCTTCAACATGTCAAAAGATGCGACGACCACTTTCTGGTCCAAGGCAGACAAGTATCTGATGACGACTGGAGTGCCCTATTCACCCATCATCATCAAGCGTGCCAAAGGAACCAAGCTTTACGATGCCGACAATCGCCAAATTCTCGACTTCACTTCGGGCCAGATGAGCTCCATTCTTGGCCACTCCCACCCAGAGATCGTTGACGTCGTGAAGGACTCGGTCAGCAATCTCGACCACCTCCTAAGCAATATGATCACCCAGCCGGTCGTCGATCTTGCCGAGCGACTTGCCTGTCTGCTGCCGGCTCCCCTGGAAAAGTCATTCTTCCTCAACACCGGCTCGGAGACGACCGAGGCAGCTATCAAGATGGCCAAGTATCACACAGGCAAATTCGAGATTGTCGCTTTTTCTGCCAGCTACCATGGCCTCACGCAGGGCGCTGGCTCCGCGACTTTCTCAGCAGGGCGAAAGAATGGCGGTCCAGCTATGCCGGGCCAGCTTACGTTTCCAGCTCCGTATGCGTACCGCTCGCCGTTCAAGAAATTTGACGGCTCTTACGACTGGGAAACCGAGATGGACTTTGGCTGGTCTCTGGTTGACACGCAGAGCGTCGGATCGCTCGCCGCTTTCATCATGGAGCCCATTCTCTCCACCGGTGGGATCCTTGAGCCACCCGAGGGCTATCTCAAGCGTATGAGTGTCGAGTGCAAGAAGCGCGGGATGCTTCTCATCCTGGATGAGGCACAGACAGGAGTCGGCCGCACTGGGCAAATGTTCGCGTTCCAGCACCATGACATTGTCCCCGACATCCTTTGCCTGTCCAAGACGCTAGGCTGTGGCCTGCCTTTAGCCTCAGTCAGTACCACCAGTGAGATCGAAAAAGGCTGCAAAGATGCCCATTTCCTCTGGCTGACCACTCATCTCAATGACCCTTTGACTGCTGCTGTTGGTAACAAGGTCCTGGAGATCGTCGAACGTGACAATTACTGTCAGCGTGCTGCAGAGAGAGGAGAACAGCTTCGAAGCGGGCTGTTGGGTCTGCAGAGGCGATACTGGTGTATAGGTGATGCTCGTGGTCGAGGCTTGCTCCAAGGTCTTGAAATCATATCGGACCCGAAGACCAAGGCGCCCGGCATTGATCTGGGTCAGGCGATCTCTGCCAGAGCCATGGCTTGCGGTCTTTCATGTAACATCGTCAGTCTTCCCGGCATGGGTGGCGTTTTTCGCTTAGCGCCTCCTGTCACTGTCTCGGCTGAAGAGATCGAAGAGGGTGTTCGGATATTAGACGAAGCCATCGCGCATGTACTGAAGCAAGAGCCCAAACCTGTGAATGGGGATGGACACGCTGATGAGAGCCGTGAGCATGTTCTGCAGCAGCATAGCTCAATCGTAGCAGTTGCATGAGTGAGTCTTCAAGCTCCAGTCGTGTTTGGAGGTCGTGCTTCAATATCAATCCGTCAGGTTGCCAAGGAGATGGGAACTACTTGGTAAAGCACATTGACTGGGTGGATAAGGAATAATTCTCGACCTCGATTTGTCGGTATGGTGAAAGGCAGATTAGATCCATCAATGGAAGTACCATTCCTTTGTCAGCGGTTCGCGCAATGGGTGAAAAGAATCTCACCTCCTCGCCACTCTGTAGGTTGGTTTCTCCTGCCCTCAATAGGAAGGAGCTTTCTTGGTTCTCAACGGAACCTTTTATCGATCCCGCGGGTCGTCCAGCGAAGTACCAGTGTATCGTGCGTGCATTCACTCTCCCCCCGTCCAATCATTTCATCATCCATCATGATCCCCAAAATCCCATTTCGCGATGTCTGATTTCGCATGCAAACACCATGTCAAAAAGAGTAGTAGCCACCCTTCAAGCTGTTGTTGCGCTCGGCCCCCGAAGTGCATAGAGACGCAACAGCGAAGGAGGGCCAGCGGTGGCGAGGGGAGGAATTGCAGGGGGCATTGCAGGGCGGCGGCGACTTTAGCGAGGTCCTGCAAGGGGTTATGCGATGCTCAAGGAGCAGCAAGGGAATATCTTAGGGACCGTGCATGACTTTATGGATCAATTCCTTTTTAAGAAATTTTCCATTTACTTTTTGAGGATGTGCATCAGTGATTCATGTAGGTCTCTATTCTTCAGATGTGACAGGCCTAAGTATAGTTTGTTTGGAATTATTGAGGCAACGCAGGTTACAGAAAAAGCCGAAATGCGCCTCGAGGACAATGTTGTTCTCTCCACCACCAATATAGGGCATTTTCTCCACGGCCCTTGTGCTTGACCTCTCCGACCTGTTGTAGTCATTTCAGCTCTGACAAATGTATTATCTCGCACAACACCCGGTTTCTTGGAGTTCACCGTCGCCATTTGATAGACAGACTCGAGGGAGGGATTGTGCAGATATAAGTGTCCGAGATCTTGGTGACGATTGGTCTGTTGTAGTTCTTGCAGGTGTAGCTTGAAGCCTTCAGGCCTTGAGCATGTCTTTCCCTCCACAGAAAAAATCACGTGCGACGCTGGGGTTTGTGTTGCCGTGAATGCAGTCCACATGCGTTTTCGGATGATAAGATGGGATGAAGGCAGCGCTGCAAGGCTTCTCCGTGCGCGGAAAGCCGCTTGCGGGCTGATGGCGCCAGAATGGATGTTGTTACCAGTCCGTTGGGAGATATCAGATTTCTTCAGCTGCAGGCGGAAGAGATTTTGCCTGTTCCTCCCACACTACCACCAGCTCATCCATGCGCTCCCTGTCCTCGGCCAAGAACAAACTCTTCTCCCGAGACAGGTGAGCATGGAAGTCCACGATCTGCTCGAAATATTTGACGGCTTCCACGAGGATGCAGCGCCTCTGGTAAACATCTGCGCCGGCCCTTTGAGCCTCCAGGCCATACATCTTCATGGTGGAGAGGATATCCCCCACCGTCAGGTCGCGAACCATCGTCCGCTGTACCGTCGCGACGTCATACTTTCCACCCTCCATCCCAGTCTCCCAACCTCTCAATCTCACGGCTCGCATATTCCTCACCTCCGCCAGACATCTCAAGCTCCACCACTTTATCCGCTCATCCACGCCGGCCCCGAGCGTCACACTCGTCCTGATGGTGTACTCATCCCCGACAATGGTCAGCTGTCGACAGATTTCGGGCAGATCCCACGTTAGGACCACTACGAGGGGCAGCCACGACCTCTTGTTCTTGTTCTCGCCCTCTTAGCCGAATATCCGGATCACAAGGTCGGGCGTGACCGTCGTGTCCGTAGTCATCACGTGGCTGTATCTGGCAGCTTCCTCGGCCACCTCGTCCGCGCGCTCCAAGATGAGTTCCGCAGCCTTGTCGAGCTTCAGCAGCGTGAAGGAGTTGGCCTGATGGAGGTATCGGACTGCTTCGCTGTGGATCTCGCGGTTCGTTCTGAGGATGGCGAGCTCGAGCGACCACTTGCCGGTGTGCTGGTGTGTGAATCGAGCAGTCTGGAGGAGATGTCTGTAGATCTCCCTGCGGATCACCGGGTCCAGGGCGAGGAAAGGGCAGCTGACAGCCATTGGCTGAGGGGTGGTGACTGGGTACGTTGACGAGAGCGGGGGCATGGTCGGGCTGGCGGTGATTCCGGTCGTCGTGCCTGGGCCGGTCGCTGATAGGCCTGCCGTGCTTGGGCCTGCGGTCTCGATCGATGTGGTGAGTGGGCTGGTCACCGAGAGAAAGCTTGAGGTCGCTGTTGGGGCTTCAATTGGACTGGTGACTTTGATGTCCTGAAATACCGACTGTTGAGCGTTCCAAAGAAGTCTCCAGCGTCTCGAGAGATTGTGGGTCGGAGGATTGCGCGGTAGGTGAAATGTTTACAGAAGAAGAGGAGCGGGGGAGGTAAATATATATTTAGAGGAAGGTCTGGTCAACGGCGCTAGTGATCTTGATAGGGCAGCCGGGGCTCCTATGTCATGTCTGTGTGAATTTTCACTTCAGTCTGCACAGAAATTTACAGCATTTTGGATCGATGCCTTCGTATATGGTGGTCGGAGATGAAGACGGGATCTGCCACCTGATCATTCTCTATCTCGGCTTCGAGTAATGCCTGGAAGTACATGGACGAAGAGCTATGTGAATGTCTGGGGTCTTCATATCAGCTCTGGTACATGTTCAGCAGCGGAGCAACAACAGCAGAGCAGCCTCCTCCTCCATCAGATGATCGAACTTGGATTGAGAGAGTATGAATGTATAGCCGGAGGCGTTCCAGCTCGCCCTTTTTCATCCCTATGGCTGTCGTGCCGTAGTAGCATGATATCACGAGCATGAGCCGACCTTTTATTCTCAGGCGATCAACGGGGTGGGTGCTGAGGATACTGGATCCTTGGATGGACGAAAGGTACCTGGAAACGTCAACGCGGACTCACTCAAGAGGGTCAGACTCATGCTCTGAGCCCAATCAATTCTCTCTTACACTCATCTCTCTGGCCCAGTCCCAGTGAATCTTCCACCCTTCTGGGAACCTGAAGTTCATGAATGGGAGGGTCCGACTCCCGCTTCTCAAAAGAAGCGATGTCTCAATCGGGAGCCCCCACATCACTGGATCCAGGATGTTTCTGAGATTGTGGACGAAGCAGTCGTGCTCCTCGGGACCAACAGCACTGTGGTCCCTCATGAGCCTTGTTGCAGCTTCAGTGGCTTCAACATGATCGCCCCAGAGCACCAGCGCTTGCACGAGGTGGACGAGGGAGGCAACATGCTGGCCTTGTAATCTCAAACCCTCGGAGATCAGGTAATGGGTCTCGGCCATGTCATTCTTGAGATGCCCTGTCCCGTCCAGTTTCAAGGAATTCCATTGCCAGAGCTTGGCGAGGAAATCTGTTGCGTGCTTGGGATCCTTGAGTCCCAGGCTGGCACGCCCAACATAGTGACCGAGACTGAGGACATGACGCCGCCAGTGAAGTCGTTCCTTGGGGCCATACTCATAGATGAACCACGGAAGACTGGTGGCCTTGGCGATCAAGGCATAATGATCCAAATGAATACACCGTTGCAGCCACCTGTCTCCTTCCGCCTCCCGCAGCCGGTGCTGCCACATCTGGGCAGCGGCCCCAATATTCTTACTGTGGTACCACGGGAGATCGAGACGCTCCCCTTGTTCAGGGTGTATGACCTCGTTGCTGACCCCAGTGAGTCTAATCTGAGTTCTTGGATGTAGTACCTGGTGTCCTAATGTCCAGTCGTACTTGGCCGTGTTGAGGAGAGTCCAATTGACCAGTTGATTGAGTAGGCGGGGGGCCTTGGGCTTGCGGTTATTGACGAAAGCGCATACTTTGATAGGGGAATTGTTTCCCAGATCCATTACGGCTCTGCACAGGGCCGGCAGCTCGAAAACATGAATCAATCTTGCCGGACGAAGCAAATCAAAGGCTCTGGGGTCGGTATCGGGGTTCTCCAAGGCCCAGTCGATCTTCAATTTAAGTACTGGGCAGACTACCGATAACGGATTTCGAGGGGTCTCTCGGCTGTCAAGCTGTCTTGCTTCCAGCGTGCTCATCACGAAATCATCACCTTCCATGTAGACCCAGTGATTCTCGGACCACAGGATACTCGAAGCCTCTTTGTGAATCTTGCTGTTCAGACGCAGAATGTTGGTGGTGAGGCCCCAGGAGGAGGGGTCGGTTGCTAGAGTCCAGCGATCGACGAGAAGACATTCTCGATAAATGTTATTGCGTATCTCGCCAGCGAGCTCCATAAAGGTGAAGGGGCGCAAGGAGGTGCCAGAAGGAGGGTTTGAGGCCTGTAATGAGCTTCCTGTCAGCCTCAAGACCCGGAAACTCGCGTTCTTGTCCTTGTCGTCATTGACAGTGTAAGTAAACACTCTCTAGACCCCATGCAAGGCTCTTTACGACAAGAATGGCCGCTCTTCGCGCTTCTGAAGCCGAGAAGAGAAGGGGAGAACGACATACCATGATGGGAAAAAATGATGGGATCCCTGAGTGAGAGAAGAAGGTTGTTGAGTACGAAGGAAAAGGACTGTGTTGGTTGCTTTTGGTGTTGAGGCTCTCGTACTTACGGAGTCAGGCAACGCTGGAGCTAATGTGATAAGCCCGGTCACGCTCGTTACATTGGGTATCGAAAGATATTACGGTACGTGATATCGCGAGTGGCGATACGGTGGTGTTGTGGCCAAATTCACCGTGTCTCGTGAACAAAAGGATCCATCAAGCAATGCCTGCACATCGACACTAGAAGTCGGGCATCAGATCCATTGTTGTTCGTAGTCGGTATGTATATCTCGTTTTTCGATCGTCCTCTCCAGTCCTTGCATGCCTCCCAACCCTTCTCAATTGCACTACATCAATCAGCCCATTCACAACCTCCTTCGCGGCCTCCAGCATCCCCACAGTCAGCATGAGAGTGCTATCGACGCTGATACACCAGTCCAAGCAGCTCCTATACCCTCCGGTCCCTCTCCAGAGGGAGAATATCATCAAATGGCGGATTCTGGACCTCATTCACGGTCTGGAAGTGGTCAAGGCCACATCCAAGGCAATTTGCGCCTTGAAGAAGGAGCAGGCCTGGATACAGGCCCAAGTAGAGCAGGATCAGCGTACGTTTCTACCCCTTTTCAACATCACTCCCACGCACTGGATCCACTGACTCGTTGGGGCTGATTAGAGGGCCAAATGAGCCCACCATCGTCGCCGGCGAGCACCGCTCAGCTCGCCAAGAGCAGTCTTCAGCGTCTGCCACCCCAGCAGTGGCCCTCAAAGACCAGAACGCACATCTGGTATCTATAACCGCGCTGGAGAGCCTGACCATCGACTCGATCGATGATGACGCAATTCTCTTGCCCTCCTCCATCACAACAGCCACAGACGACCCACCGCTGCCCCTCCCAAGCACGGACTTACAGATAGCATCGTCGGCAGGCAACGGACCTGCAGGCATACTCAGCCTCCCGTTTGAACTACGGGAAAAAATTTGCGGTCATTTGCTGACGGTTGACACGATCTCAGCGGAAGAGGAGGCAACGACAGTTTTGCCTGGCGAGGGATTTGGCTCCTCGCTTGGCATCCATACGGAGATCCTACGAGCCAATCATCAGATCCATGCCGAGGCTATGGACATTCTCTACGGAGCCAACGACTGGCTGATTCTTGCCGTCGAAGACCAAAACACATTTCAAGCGACCTTCGGGGAGCTGGAATTGCCACAACGCCCCACCATCAAAGCAAGTCGGAGGCTCGCCCCATTTATGGAGATCCAAATCAGCATTGGACGAGAATATGGACGGGATCGCCACCGGAGAAGAGGAAGCAGACATGGGAACTTCAAGTCAAGGAGCCCGCATCTCAGGTTCATCCTCGATCTTGCGTCATTCCAACGGCTCTGCATCCAAAGAATCTACAGGATGGCCATTTGGCGGGAAGGGACACACCTCCAAGTCTGGCACAATGCATACCACCCCGACGAGCCCAAACACACAGCCCGCAGCCGGAGCCAGGTGGAAATGATGATCGGAAGGATCGACGGCATAGGCGTCACTCGCTGGCATCTCAACCGAGCCGGTGATGACCCTCCACGCTTGACCCGCCAAGCCATCGCCTACATCACCAGCGCTCCTTCGTTCCACAAGCTCCGCCCTCAAACCCCTCGCCACATCTTCCAGCAGGTCAACATCCTAGCTCGATTGGCGGACAAAGCCGCGAACAAGAACGACGACCGGGCCGTCCGATTCCAGGCCATAGAATGCCTCCGCTACGTGCACGCCGCCACCCTGGGCTGGCGCGACAAACAACCCCACACAGTCGCTCCCTCCATCCGGGAAATGTTCGCCCACGTCGCCCGCGTGACCACCCCGCTCGTCCTGCGCGCGATCGAGCTCACCATCGCCATGGGCAACACCGCCCAAGCCCACAACGCCGCGGTGGTGCTCCAGCATGTCCTGTGGAACGATGCGTACCTGCCCAGGCACCCCAAACTGCTGCAGATGACGCTACACGAGCTCGCATGTGTGAACTTCCTAGAGGCCAAGATGCATCATCAGAAGCAAGGCCCCGTGCAGACCGTGGTGCGCGAGATGATCAGGGTGTTTGCGCGCTGGTCGTCGCCGCGCATGAGCGCGTACGATACGGCGAGGCAGTGGCGCGATTATTTCCTGGCCGAAGCGCCGCATGTGTTGAGGGTGGTGGAGAGGAAGAGACCGGAGATCGAGAAGTATAATTACCAGGTCAACTATCTACCCATGCTGGAGATGTTGTCCGTGGAGCATTTCCTGGGGATCGAGGGAGTGGAGAAGGAGAAGATGATTGACGGCCTATTGGTACATGCACTGGATTTTCGCCTTCATAATTGGTTGTTTCCGAAACACCATATTGATGCGGTGGGACCGTGCTGGGTGTGGCCGTGGAGTGAGGCCTGGCTGGAGGAGTAATGGTAGTTGAGGGCAATCTGTCGGAATACATCGGAGAGAAGGAGCGTACGAGCGCTTCGCTAGAAACAATCCGAGAAAAGCAGCTGAGGAGCGATTCGTCGCCATACATGGAAGTAATGGACGGAACGGGACTGGGCACGGGGACGACGTAAGGGTAAGGAAGGGGTGACCGTCCTTTAGAAGGAAAGTACGCCATTGATTGAAGTGGCGGGGCGCTTTGTTCTGAATTGAGGGAGCCAGTCGTCGTGATCAAACAGGAGAGATTAGATTTTCATAGCTACTACATTCCAAATTTGCTCTTCAATGCGCCATTTCCGGCGAGACATCGCACAAAGACCATTTATCAGTCCATCAAATCATCCACTGCTCAAACAACCAAAGTCCCACATCTTCCGCTATTTTTTCCACCATCACGACCATCTCAATGGAGCCAACGTCCCCTTAATATATCCCCTCTACGCTCCCTCCCAACCCCTTTGTAACCACCTAGACAACAATCCCTAATTAGCCATCGTCTCCACATGGCATACCACAGTGAACAAGAATCTCATCACCTCGTTCTCAGCTTTGGAAAAAGAGTCAACTATTTAGGGTTTCAATGCGCATCCTTGAGCTCGCAAACACTACCGTTTTCTCATCATCGAACGAGGAATTGCCCAAACTATTCCCAAGATAATAGGGGTGGGGGAAGCGAGGGATGGTACGCACCTTCCTAATCTTCCTTGTCTTCCATTCCAGCTGGTGAGCGGAAAAGGGGGGGGGGGCTCCTGCTCAGCGTCTAGAAGATCAAAAATCAGCACATCACATCTTTGCTCGACTATGATTCGATCAAAGGCGAATTGACTCGGGCATAGCTCAGAGGCTTGACTTGTTTGCATCATGGCCGATGAGGGCTATGATGTTTCATATATGGCATGGTCATCACGGCGTGGCCTGGTGGAAGTACGAGGGAAGGATATGGTGCTGACCTTTTCATTTGGTTAGGTAGGGAAGTGAGGGCGCTCCAAGGGGGAGGGAAGGAGCTCTTGCCCAGCTTCTACGAGATTCGGAGTTAGCTTGTCAGCTCCAAAGCTGATGATGGGTTACCCAAACAAGGGTGACTCGGGCGAATCTCAGAGACGTGAATTTATCCATCATGGCCGATGAAGGCTATGAGGTACTTTGGGTGGGTGTCTTCATCAAGGTATGCCTGCGGTTTATCCCCTCTTCCAAAGATGGTGATTCAGGAATAGTGAGCCATATAGCTCTTAACCCTTCGTTGACGTCCAATCCTCGACGAACATTCGATATTTCGAGCGAGGGGGCTACTGCCATATATGAAGTCAGCGAAACATATTCCATAAGAGGGGAATTCCAACGGTCTCTTCCAGCAGGCCCTTCCCATTCTCTCAGAAGGAGATTCGTCCCAGTCATTGCCCCTGGAGGCTCGTATGGAGAAAGTGGAAATGAATTTCGTTCATCATCGAGAATCCGCCCAGACGACTTAAGCAGCTCGGGGGCTCTTACTGATTCATGGTTTCACTCCCTCGTCCTCTCATTCCTATCTCTGTTCCATCTTCTCGAATCTCTTCCCTCCACCAAAAGGATTACTGCCATCTGTGAAGTCAGTCAACCATATTCCTCGTAAGCTTTGTTCCAACATTGCTTCCAGCAGTCCCCCTCCATTTCTCTCAGAAGAAAATTCGTTCCAGTCATGGCCCCTGGAGGCTCGTATGGAGATGGAGAAAATGAGTTTCATTCATCATAGAGAATCCACCCGGACCATTCAAGCAGCTAGGGGTCTCTCACTGACTCATGGTTTCATTCCCTCGTCCCTTCATTCCTGTTTTTGTCCCCTCTCCTCCCCCAATTCCCTCCCCCAAGAAAATTACTGCCATCTGTGAAGTCAGCCAACAATCTTCCATGTAAAGAGGGTTCCTTTTCCCAGTCCAAGTCCCATCTCTCAGAAGACCTGTCGATTCACTCATTGCCCCTGGAGACTCGTAGCAAGGAAATGGTTTTTTCTTCATCATCGAGAATCCGCACGGGCGAATTAAGCAGCTCGGGGGCTCTTACCGATTCATTCTCTGGTCCTCTCATCTTTCATCTCCTATCTCTCGTCTCCTTGTCTTCATTCTCCTTTCATTATCTCCTCGTAACTTTCCCCTCCGCCAACTCACTCAGACCCCGCTCCTGCCTCTCCGAGATCCCCGCCCACGCGCTCTTGCGAGCCAAGAGAACAACCATGCTCGCGTGAGCATTGGATCAATCTGCTTTTGAACAGCAGAGGAGGGAAAGGCGTGTACGTGTCACGTTGCCATTAGCACCAATTTATCCGACGAGGGTGCTGGCTGGTCAAAAGGTGACTGGCGGCCACATGAGGTAGCCGGATCTGGACAGAGTGTGAATACCCTCGAACTTCTGCGGCCAATTCCGCCATAGTGAGAGAGGACATGCTGCTGTGCGGGGTATTACTGGTGGTGTTTCTGTTGTGGATGGAAGGAGGGGCGTGTGCCAGGTGGGGTAATTAGACATGGCGAAATGGCAGATTGACGGACTTCTGCGATGGCGAGGGAGGACGCTGCCGGTTTGCTGGCGAACAGGGCGCTGTGCAAGATATTGCTGGCGCTCGTGGAGCTGGTGTGCTTGTTGTTGAGGGGAAGAAGGTGGGGTAAGCTCGAGTGGGAGAGGAGTAACAATCTCCAAACGAAGAGGAGAGACGGCTTCGTGCGTCAGAGCAGGGTGAAGAGCGAGAAGAATGTGTGCTTCGTGTCTAAGCCGGCCTAGAACTGGTATGCTGGAGCATGAGATCTGGAAAGGTGAGGGGAAATCAGTTGAGGTCGTTGTAGGTGATCAGGGGCAAGTCCGTGGACTCCTGTGGCCGCTCCGCCATAGCAGGAGAAGGCAGTGCTGCTGAGCAATCGAGAAGGCGCGATGGAAGAGATTGCCGGTACTGCTGCTGATGGTGTTGGTGGGGTGTTTGGAATGTGGAGGAGGAGGGGTGAGCTCGAGGGGGGTGGGGAAGGGGACGATGAGGATGTGGATGAGGGTCACGGTGAGGCGAGGATGGGGAGGGAATTCCGGTCGATAAACGGGGATTGTGACGTGCGTGAGCGCAGTGATGAGTGATGATGATCGTAAGAGCGTGATGTGTATCCAGGTGCTCTGGGCGTAGAAGGCGATAAGTGGGCTAAGCTATACTAGGGCCGAGCAGGGACGGATAAATTACTTTACAGCACTACAAGGTCTTCCCGTCGATGGCAAATCAACCGATCAACTGCTCAAGTCATGCTTTGAATCTAGAGGTCACTTCATGGGATGATTTATCTGGGTAGAGCAAGAGAAAAAACGAATTTCTGCCGGTGATGCTTAGTCTACCTATCTCGAGACCGTGATACCTCCACTTCAGATCCGGTGGAACGAGATGCAAAGGGACCCCTGGAGGTGAGACGAATGGCTCACGATTGCTGCCAATATTTCCGAAGAAACTGCGAGGTGTCTGTTCTGCTATGAAATGAGTAGGATACCCCTGGAGCTTGCGAGATTTCCACTTTCTAACTTGCAATGCCTTCACTTTTGATATTCGATCGATCCCAGCAAATGCTTCTCATGCCTACATCGAGCAACGAGCTATCTCCTATTCATCCGATGCTCAGTCAATACGAATCAGATTTAGCCATCCATCACGAATACCCCCTACTGGACTCCACTTTTGATCTCATACGGACAAGGCGGTGACGAGGTCAAGACGACATGTCCTCCGAAGCAGATGCTGGATTCGGCTTGCTGCTGGCAGCTTCGGGCCAGAAATATTGAGCAATAAAGTCTCGAGCGCCGGGGTTGTAAACCCCCCAAGGATCTGCACCAGCGGCCAACGTGCTCCTATATTGCATCATCTCGTCCATCTGGAACGCCAGTCTGTCAGTGACTCAGATCATAGGGGATTGGGGTGAAAGGACAAGCGAACGTACTTCTTGGACGGTCGGCGGACCCTCGATGTATTGGTCCCTCAGCATCCTCCAGCAGCATTGGTCCATGATGACTTTGTAGTCATCCGTAGGCTTGAACCGGAAGTCGTCCATTGAATACGTTCCTCCACCAGTCATGTTCTTGACTTTGGTTTGGACGCAGGCGATCATCTCGATGTTGCCTATATCAAGGCTGGCAGTCGCGCAAAGGATTGCCAGACTCATGATGCGGTCATGGAGCTGTCTCATCTCATCTTTGTCCGCCATTTCGTCACCGAATTCCTGGGCGCTGTAAAACATCTCGCCACCATACTCTGCCAATTCCAGACAGTCTAGCCGCAAGCATTGTGCGGCTTGAAAGCTGCCAATCTTCTCAAGGCGGCAAGACTCCTTCTCGTAGTAGTCCATTCTCCGCAGCAGAGGGGCTACATCTTTGTAGTACCCATAGGACAGCAGGGTGAGATCCGAAGACCTATCGTCACCATCTTCATCCTTGAGGACACCATTGCTTCCGACAGACGGTTCTTTTAGTGCGTAGTTCCGCCCATTGGCCTCTCCCAAGCAGCCAATGACCTTGGCATAGAAGCGAGATACCTTCTCGATGGCGGGATTGTTATACTCGAAGGCTGGAACCACGTATCTGTCTTGGAAGAAGCAGTCGAAAAGGTTCAAGCGGCACAGACGAGAAAAGCTGCGAAAATCCAACATGAATTCCCTCGTCGTTCTGCCGGTATCATCCTCTCCAGTGGCGTCGCCTGGGTTTCCATCTACTACCCGTACGAGTAGAACCAGTCCAGGGGCTGTCGAGCGGTTCTGGAGGCGTTGTCTGATCCTACCAGGAATTTCAAGACAAGGGACTCGTACTTGCCGTTCAGTCGGCTGGTTGGCACTCATGATACTGATGACGATCCAAGGGTTTCGATGGTATAACACGCCTGTCGCCTCTTGATTGATCTGCTTGTTGGTGGCGAGGATTGAGGGGTAAAGCTGGGGCCGTGTGGGTGGGTTGGTGCCGTCTTGCTGGGGATTGATGCGATATTCATCGCATGTGAGGAGGTAGTCATAGATCTGGGCTCGGACTTCCAATGGAAGCCGGAAAAGGGGGTTCTAATGATCACAATGACGGTCAGCACAGTCTTGTCGCTCCAGGGACTGTTCAGGCTGAGTAGAGGAAAAAGTCAGAATCGTGCTGGTGGTATCACCTACCAGGTTGGCCATGGTGCTTGATTGTATCGCTTGCTGTGAGGTTGCCTAGGCCACTTCCGTTCTCAACGTTGGTGGAGCTAGCTGGAGAGGACTTCTTTGGATGGTGGTGAGCTTGATGATATCAAGAATGCGAGAAGATTGAGCTGAGAGCGGTAGGAAACACGCTAGGTGGTTGTGTCATGCCACCCCTGGACGCGTTTTATCCATGTGCCGAAGCTGATGCCTTATCAAATTCGTTTCGATACATCTCCGCCGCTCAAGTTTCCCAACACAGCGCATCATCAACATTTTTTCGAGAACCCTAGGCTATTGAAGAGTCTCATGTTCGAGACCCTAGGCACAGGTGCATCATACTCACGTAAGTCTGATTCTTCTGGCTGCGTAGCAAAGCGACAACAAGCATGTGCACCGGTCGGGCAACTCCTGTGGTGAATTGCGGGCAACCGACAAGGCCATCATCGCCAGCGTTACCATCTAGCTAGAGAATATGCTCCGCGATGTTTTGGTGGTTTCACCAGCTGCCAGGACCTACTTGTCGTGATGTAGTCATCCTCAGAGCAAGCAGCTGCGCAAGAGCGGCTCTCTGGTTGCTTGAGAGGTGAAGCGGGGCGTCAACGCCTGCCTATTAACAAAGCCTGCTTGTCTGTGACCATGAGATTTCGTCTGTTGCGATGGCGGCAACGACGCTCTACCATGCGGAGGAGGCAATGCCATCGTTATGGTTGTGCTGTCGCTGACTCGAAACAGTACGATGACCGATCTAGGACTTCTGGGCACACTCCCTCTTGAAATGCGTACCATCATCTACGAGGCCAGCATAGCCACCGACAAAGAAATCATACCTTTCCCTACGCACAAAGACCGGCTGTTCATGAAGAAATATCGGAGGGAGCCGATAGCCAATCGCTTACCTCTCGGGCGCTTCACTTGTAAGCTCCTTGTTCCCTCACCCACCCATTGTTCACTGGTACCCCTGAATTGTTCTACAGGCCGCTTTTCGGTGCTTCAGGTCCCATGACGCGCTCCCATAATGCCGATCGAATCCGAGAAGCCTTGCTGACGAAGAGGTGCTGCAGGTAATTCACAATGCCCAGAGAATCACCCCTTTCGCGTCAGCGACCCGAAAAGCGTTCGTTACCGAGCGGCCTTCCCTAACCTCGCATTGCTCATGCTGAACCAACAAATATCCCTCGAGGCCCGCCCCATCTTCTTTGGCAAGGGCACCTGGCGAGTTGGCGGCAATCTGGCTCACTGGCCAATCAAGAGTTTTTGGGAACGCAATGCCAGGTTCATAAAGCACGCCAGCGTCTATCTCTCTGCCTGTGATGGCCAATATCCTGAATCAATGCACCCTGGAAACTATGACTATTGCAGCCATGTCTCGGTAGCGAAGGAGCCTCCACCACTGAGTCCGGATCAACCCGAGCCTTGCCCCCAATACGATAAGGTCCTGGCTAGGGCTACATGGCTGGACTGGCTCAACGTCCTCGCCCCTTCACCTCTTGACAGCCTGACCATCGACGCTACCGATATTGCTTGCGGTAAGCGTCATCCAGAATGTCGCATGATACACAGGCGAGAAGTCAGGAACTTGTTGAGGACGTTCAGAAGAGGGCTGAGAGCACCACCCGCGGGCGAGAATCTCATATGTGCTCAAGCCCATCATAGTCCCCTGAATGGACGCTGGATCAAGACAGAAGCGCCGTCTCGACATGTGACTCTTCTTTTGACAGAGAGAAGCGGAGATGTATACTTGTATGGCTCAAGTTGGTGAAACGCTTGTCTCAGACACCTGGTTGCAGCATAAAAGCGGCTGACGCTGCTTGCAGCAAAAAAAGGGCTCAAGGAGTTGTATATGCGGCTCCGTAGGGTCGCCATTTCCGGCTCAATCCAGCAAGTAGTATATATTTAAAAAGGCAAATTTGCCTGTAATCCTGCCGCAGGGGCGTAGCAATGCTCCAGAAATCGTACTTGCCCCGTGGAACAGCTGACGAGGTAGCCTCTCAGGGGCTTCAGATTCCTCTCCCATAGGGAATTACCATAGTGAATGATGAAATCACCTGTATTACCGTATTCTGTTCCAAAAACCGTATAGTACTTAGCTTGTATTAGGGAATCGCCACTAGTGGCCTGTAGAATTTTTCCTAGCAAGGTCTGGTGGGATATCAACACTTTGCTTCCCCGTATCACATCCACTCTGCATCACAACACTGTCTCAAACATGTCATGAGCATCAGAAAATCCATCTCCAAGCATCAGAGAAGCTTTCTACCTGATTGCATGCAACTCGCACCATTTTTGGTGGTGTCGTGGTGGTGTTTATGTGAGGACAAGTCTCATGGCCTCCCGACCGGGGGACAAGATCATCAACCACCAAACCCACCCTCATCACTGAGGGCCTTGGACGGTGCGAGAATGATCCTTGGACGCCAGAGTAATGATTTGAAGGCATCTTATCATGCAGAGTCCAGCGTTTTGATGATGGTGGACTCCGAGCGTGAAACCTCTGAGGGCTGACCCCAGCTGCCACATCGTGAGTCATCATCCACCGCCTCAGACCTCTCCTCTCATCGGTGCAAAGCTCAAGAAATGCTGGATCTGACAGTAGAATTGACACCTCCAGTGATGCTTCAAAGCCAACAGAAGAATCCTGGATGGCACCAAATGAGAGTCAGAAGAGCCCCGCTCACCTCAACTCAAACGACAAAACCCCCCTTTCCCCTCCTCTCCTAGGCCTCACAGCTTGGAATATTCATTAGAGAACCACCTCACTCCATCCATCACATCAGGCAAAATTCCCTCACCGCTGTGGACTTTCAAGTTCCACGGCAGACGCTGTCGGGCGGTCCACAGTGATTCCTTCGACACGCGGTCCCCCAAGATTTGAGACTGGTCAGATATTGTCCTGCCTCCTCACCTCTCGGAAGGCAGTCTATCGATGGAGACAGCTGGCTCCGCTCGTGCAAAGACCATCACAAGATCCCGGCAGAACAAGAGGGCCAAAGCGAAGCGTCCTGTGCGCTATTCCAGGCTTCCACCAAGTGAGTGGTAGAACCCACCAAAGCAGACTGCCTTCTGGAGCTCAAAGAGGTAAGACTCACCACGATCATGGATTCCCTGCACTAGGCAATGCTGACGATTGTTTAGAGTCCAGAAGAAGTGAGGGTTTGCAGCTCATTCCTCATCCCCATCCTCACCATCGGCCAGATTTTGGACAAGGATCAGATTGAGAGCCCTGCTCTTCACAAAAGGTACGCGTCACACTCGGATTATATGATGACCAAACCTCACTCTGACCTGTCTTCTAGAGTCAAACTTGAACCTTCCACGGAGGCAGATCCCCCTCTCTGCTTCCCGAATAGCCACACAGAGTGTGAGGGTAGGCGGAAGTGACAATGCCTTTCTCCGGTAGTTGCTTTATTCAATAAGGAGAGAAGATACACAATGAAACGAAGACTGGACGACAGATGGGAGAGAAAGGAAGGGAGGAAGAAGATTTTACGGCCGCGGCTGCCTTCAAGGCTGTTTTGGCTTACCCCTTTTCCTGTCCTACCATTCGTAAGGGTTTGACCTCACCGAGTGCTCCACCGAGAAGAGACGACGTACAATCCATGGGCAGGCTGGCCTGTTCCAAAGCTGATATTTCCACCATTTCCAAGTTGTATGGCGGCATCGGGTCTTCTTGTCTTGCAAGGTGAGCAGCAAGCCTCTGGACAAAGGTGGCCGACTATTGAGCCACGCTAATCATCCTCTGCAGATTCTGGATTCCTGAGACTGCCAACAGGCACGGGGATGCCTTCTTCTTCGCAGCATTCTTCCAGGAGCGTCGATCGCCCTGGGGATCTGACTTGCCATCTCTCGACAACCTGAGTCTCCTCGCGTACAAGTGGCCTTGTCCTCATACGATTCCGCCATCGCAGAGCTGAAGTCTGCCTTAGCCCAAGCGTTCAAAGCAGCCCTGAATCCTCCAAGCCTCCGCGAGTCGAAAGAGAAAAGGTTGAAAGAGATACTTTTGCCCTTTCCTCTCTCCTATCAAACTCAAGGAGCGTGCAAGATCCATTTGGACAAAAAGACCAGATAGCATCGTCCTCCCCTTCGCCGATGCTCCTCAAAACAGCGGAGAGCCTGAGGACACGGAGGGATATATTCTCGGAATCATCCTCAGACCAACTGCCTCGTAGCGCAGTGTATCACCGCTTGACTGAAGTAGAGACAGTCTCCAGAAGCCCTGACCAATGGGGGCGTGGGTACATTGATGCCTGATCACCAATGGTATGCCCCTCCGCTGATGCTACAATCTCCTCACCGGAGTCTAATGTCTGACAGGGTTCGTCCTCATGATGTGTGGAAAGCTGGCCGATGCGCTGCCGGCGAAGTGAAGGAATCGGCCAAACAAGGAGTGATGTCGGAGATGCGCGAAGAGCAAGAGCAAGATCCCGGACCGGAAGACGACCCGGAAAGGACTGAAGAAGCTCCCATGTGCGAACATGGGGGCTTCGCAAGACCCCAAAAAATCCAAGGGTGCGTGAAAGCGGCATCCTTTCATGCCTCCCCAAGATGCTCTGACTGCGAATAAGATCAACCAGGAGCGGCACGCTGACCAACTTCTCCAGTGACAACGCCTCTTAAAGAGCCCGGGAGACTGCTTCCTGAACCTCGCCGAGCTTTACTGCCGTGGTGGCATCCTGGCCCCAACGGCACTTTCACCTCATGGGGTGCCGCTGCATGGCACTCTCACTTCATGGGGTGCCGCCTCTCGGGCGTGCAGCAAATAGCCTGCCTCCGTTTGCTCGATAGGGTGGACATATACTTCGGGTCTCAAGTGCTTGGATGGTTGAGACAGCGCGAGTCTTCTTCCGCCACCAAAATATCGGTGCTTGCAGTTCCAGACTATCAAAGATCTGCGCAGGATGTTGTTGTGCCACAGACCGACCCGTTACCAGACCGACGGAAGTCCATGGGAGAAGATACTCAAAAATAAGGCACGTCGTCTCTGGTGACAACTCCTGTCGAGCCCTTTCTAACATCCGATCTTCTAGGTGAACCAAAGCGCCCAGCTGACCTCCGATCACCCTCCTGCCTCGTCACGATACAGGTCCGCCAACGACATCTTTCACCTCAGTGGTTGCCGCCTCCTCATGTCGATACAGGTCCGCCAACGATACCTTTCACCTCAGTGGTTGCCGCCTCGCTCCGATCGGTATAGGCTTATCCAGGGATAGGGTCTCGACAGTACCACTGTCCTCGCCTTTGGTGCTGGACGATAGCTTGAAAAACTATATGGCAAGAGAAGGAAAAATGAATGACTAGGTTACATCTGCTGGGTTGGACTTGTGGTGCTCGGTCTCTTCGAAAATGCGAACCGCCGTGTACATAGGAACCTTAGTAGAGAATATCAGAGTGCTGTTCTCTCGAGTCAAATCTTCTGAACGGCGTGCCATCGTGGGCCGGAACGCCCTTAAACTACCACAGCCAGCCCATCGCATTCGCCAGGACGTCGAGGGACAGAAACATCTGGCGCCCAATGCCTCTGCCAAACGCGACGGAAACAGTCGTTTGGGCTTCCAGAGGCTTCCCCGGGTTGCTGGCGACCCGGAGTGATGCTTTATCGATTTCAGCAGTATGATGTGTGCCATCGTGGGCCGGAAAGCCCCTAAACTACCACAGCCAGCCTATCGCACACAAAGCCTTTGCCAAACGCGACGAAAACAGTCGTTTGGGAGTCCAGAGGCTTCCCCGGGTTGCTGGCGACCTGGGGTACTGCTTTATCGATTTCAGCAAGAGGTGACTAGCCCATAGCGTTCGTCCCGGACGTCGAGGGAAAGCACCAGCTGGCGCCCGATCCCTCTGCCAAACGCGACGGAAACAGTCGTTTGGGGAACCCAGAGGCTACCCCGGGTTGCTGGCGACCTGAATCGGGGCCGGAACGCCGTTAAACTACCACAGTCAGCCCATCGCGTTCGCCCCAGGATGTCGAGGGAAAGAAAAATCTGGCGCCACATGCCTCTACCAAACGCGAAGAAACAGTCGTTTGGGATCCAGAGACGGCCCCGGGTTGCTGGCGACCCGGGGTACCAGGGCACAAAGCGCCGCAAAAAACCCGGTGAAGCCCGACTTCAAGATGCAGCGGTAGCAGCATCTTGAGATGCGTGCCGTCTGTCAGTGGGGGTTACTGCTTCATTGATATTAGCAGCCCGGCAACAGCTCTAGAGGGCACTACCAAGCCAAACTTCGAGATGCACCGGTAGCATCTTGATATTCCTGCCGTCGCTCGCGGGTTCAGGTGGCAGAAGGATTGGAAAAAGGATGAGCTGGTCCAGCTCGCTGCGGGGCACCGGGACGCTCTTGACCGCGTGGTCAACGTGGAGGAGAGTCAAACGGCTCGAAGACGTCCGCTTCATCAGAGATAAGCAGACCAGCGTATCTTGGCCAAATCTCGAACTTCATTTGCTGACCAGTGAATAGAAACGTCCAGAGGCTATGGGTTTATCAGGTTCCCAACTCTCGAAGACGCCGTGGCGTTTGAAAGACCAACACCATGTTGGCATTCGCTTACACAGAGGCAACACCGCCGGTTGCTTTCGACTTCAGCAGCCCGGCAATGGCTGTGGAGGACTGTGACAAGGCGAAAGGGTCGACTATCCCGGGATCCAATCGACCTTTCAAGCTCAATTGGGCATCTGGCGGAGGACTCGCGGATCACAGGTAAGAGGTACTCGACTCGTCTCCAATCGGATACTGACACACATAGCAACAATTATCGCGGCCCAGAGGCTTGCTTTGGAGTCACTCCTGATGATTTGTCACAGATAACCAGGGGTGAAGCCATGCTTGATCCCTGGTGTTTGCAGGGGCTGGACCCCGTGAAGTACGGCAGGAGCAGGATCCAGAGCAGTACGGCAGGGGCTGGACCCTTTGCAGTCTGGGATGTTGCTTCATCGAATCCAGCTGCCCAGCAGCGGCTACGAAAAGCCTCACGTTGAACGGGATCATTCCAGGACCCAAGCGACCCTTCAAGCTCGATTGGGCATCCGGCAGAGGACTGGCCGCCGCAGGTAGGTACTCTTCGCTTCCTCTGCAATCGACTGCTGACACACATAGCAACAACGATCGAGGCCCTGAGATTGACCTCGGAGTGCCACAGAATTGGGGAGATGTGACCTTGGGAAAATGTCGTCGCGGAAAGCTTCTGGGATGGGACGGTGAGACTCGGGTTGCTGCTCCATTGATCTCAGCAGCCTGGCAGCGGCTGCGAAAGGCGTCACAATGAATGTGTCCATCATCCCAGGATCCAATCGACCTTTCAAACTCAGTCCGGTGGTTCTGCTGATAGTGCTGATGGTACTGAAGGTGTCGGCGGTGTCGGCGGTGTCGGCGGTGTCGGCGGTGTCGGCGGTGTCGGCGGTGTCGGCGGTGTCGGCGGTGTTGGCGGTGATGGCGGTGCTCCATCTTCTTTTGAGAAAGGGAAGGTCAGCAGCCTCTGACGTTGGCTCAACCTCACGGAGAAAGCGAAAACGGCTCCATCGACCGGACATTCCGAAGAGGCAAGAGGGCTTGGACTGTCGTACACGAGTGCGTGAGTGTACTCCAAGCCCGCCTCAACGGAGATGAAACGAGACTCGATGGAATTGGGCGTCTGGTGGAGGACTCGCGGACCGCAGGTAGGTGTTCTTCGACTGCTATGCAGTTGACTGCTGACGTACATAGCAACAACGATCGCGGCCCAGGGTGAGGTTGAAGACGGACGTTACTTCAGGCAAGAGACTCGAAGATGTAGCCTTCCGCCATTAGCGAGCCACTAGTGCGTTTTCAAAGATCCACATCGGTGGACGCGAGTCACCACAGGGGGCGATACTGATCCCCTGGAGCCCCTTTTGAGTGCTCCATCATACCACCCCGGCCTTTTGACCTTCCCCGGCGATCAAGCTCTCGAGATTGGCGGCGATATCCATGTTGCCTAGCACTATGTCAGGGCATCTCCGCAAGACACAGCAGGTCCTTTTGATGTTGCTGCAATCGACGGCAGGCCAACCAAGCTACAGAAGCTCGACCGTTACAAAACATACCGGTTCAAACCAAACATCAAGATGCGCCGGTAGCATCTTGATTCCCGATAGTGGTGGCTAAGGAGCAGAAAATCCGAAGGTGGTGGTGTTAGACTGTGAAAGACCTCCTCAGTGGATTTCGTACTGGTTAGGGTTGTATTCAGAGCAGGAACCTCGTGGATTCGAACACATGTACATCCTTTCGTTAGTTGTCTATATGAAATCAAGTTCCACAGCCACAAGTCGTGGGCCGCAATGCCCTTAAACTATTCGTCAGTCTTTCGTCCTTTTCCCAATTGTATTAGTAGCACCAATTCGGACCAGTATCTCGACCGGAGGATGAGGTGAGTGCAAGATGACCCCAACGAAGACCATGACTCATACTAGAAGCAGGATAGGGGTGCCGTCCTCTTCAGCCGCGTCACCCCCTAAATATATATCGACAGAACCATTTTTCCAGCTGCAAGCGAGCGTTCTCGGGCAATTCCTCGAGCCGGACGGTCAAGTCGTGGATCTCTGCAGCCGTCAAGCAAGCATTCAAAGCCCCAATAACCCCTTGACGGCGGTGCAGGGCCATGGAGTTGGGTTCTGGTTTGGCTATGGGCCAGAGGTGGTCCCAGAGGTGGCTCAAGAAGTGGCCCACACGTCCCAAAGACCCGTCTGAACATCCCTTTCCGGCGCAGACGTGATGAAAGGTCTCCAGGGATTGCGATTCAAGCTCAAGCTTAAAGACCGTCTTTTTGGCTGGCTGCGCCGCCACGCCCTGACGTCGCCCAAAGACCGAGACCGACCTAGCTTCTTCGACCGATTCAAAGCAACTTCCTCGAAGCATCGGACGGCTTCAGAGAGGCAGCAGCGATGATCCATGGGAAGAAGGCAGGCCGGAGTGGCAGGCGCAGTGGGAGCGGGAGTGCACCGGACGGGAGACCTCTTTACGAGGACAATTTTGTACCCAGGCTGCTGCTCTTGACATTGGCGGAGCAGGTGAAGTTGACGCGGCCAAGGAAGCTGGCCCATGAGCTCCCGGACGAAACCCTTTTCTGGACCCCGGCGTTTGCGCAACAGCTGCCTGGATTTGCTGCCACATGTTTATGGGTTCCTCAAGAGCAGAGGCTACCAGGAAGAGGGCCTCTACCGCGTCAACGGGGCGGTACCAGAGGTGAAGCACTGGTACCAGCGTTTCGATCGGGAGGGAGACATCGAGCTCATGGCGCACAACATCGCCGATATCAACAGCATCGGGAGGTCCAGCGAAGACAGACATCGCGGCCGTGACGATCGATCAAGGAGTCGCCCATCTTCCCCCGACTCTGGATTAGGCCTTCATCATGCGTCCCTCTCAGATCCGCCCACGGAGATTGGATGTCAGGCCGTGCAGGTCAAGAGCCTACGCCCCCGCCAGAATGAACCGGAGGGCCCACGACTCACTAAAGAAGATTTGCCGGTTGTTCGCCCACTACATGCACGCCAACATCAACCTCATGGCCGTCTGGGCAGACGACATCCTGGACAATCTTCCGGTTGATGCCAAGTACACCTTCAAGGGGGCACCAACGCACCCTCCGGCAGGTTTCGTGGCCAAGTCCGGTACCTAACCTGGACAGATCTTTGTGGCATCTGGTAGAGCAGCGGTGGTTTTCGTAACGTTCTTCAAGAGGATGAAGCTGGGGACAGTCAGAGTACCGGACATCCTCAAGGTCAAAGACAAGAAGCAGATCGCTGCTGTCTACGGACTCCTGGCAACAGCTCCAAGGGACACGTCACTGGTCGGGCGAGATGTCCTCGAGATCAGGCAGTGGTTTGAGCACGAGCAGCGAGAGATCTCCAAACGGGGGGAGGCTGTGCTCGAGCAGTCACGGACATTAGATGAACAAGTTGCCCAATATCACGACGAGGCGGCGTTGACGATAAGGGCCAATGCATGTCGCCCAGACGGCAATGGCTCCTTAGCCCAGGAAGAGACGATTGGCCTTCAGCAACGAAAGAGGACACTTGACGAGTACGAAAAGGTCCTGCAGCGTCGACGCCTCGAGACCGAACGGGCAAGTGCTGTGTTTCACGATGAGCGCCAGAGCACGTAACCCAGATGGCAAGGGCTTCTTGTTCCAGGAAGAGACGATCAGTCACCCTCATCGTTTCCCTTGGAATTAACATCTGCTATACGCCATCACCAGCCATCTCATCGTGGTCAGAAAAGCCGAGTAGGCCACCACGATGGATCGCCAGGCTGTCCGCACCTATCTGAACAAGGTTGCACAGATCTCGAAAGTGCTCTCCCTCTGGCTTAATGAAATTCTGGGGATTTATCCATGGCTTTGCATGGAACAGCCAGGTACTGGGTCAGTGTCCGAGCCCTATGTCGGTTTCCGTTTTGGCATTCAACAGCATCGGAAGCCTGCTCAAGCAGTAGCTCAGGGAGCTACCATCCGAGATCTTCCCAAAGGACGCATAAGCGAGGATCAAGTAGGCTGGACCACTTGGAGGAGTAACGGCCGCTTGCGTCTCCGACCCACGAGTTCAAGAATTCTTTTGGCACACATCCCGAAAGAAAGGGGGGCCTTCCGACGAGCCTGAATCGCCGATCGAAGGAGATCCTGCCACGGAACCTTTCGACTTCCACGCACTTAATGCAGCAAGAAGGGCCACGCAGCCAAGTGTAGGGTTGGAGTGAACGGGGCTATCCTCAGCGTTTGCACCCAAGACGGTGAAACCAGCAGCGGTCGCACAGCCAGCCCTGCACCAACCACCGAGAATTGACAAGGAGCAGCCACCACTGCCAGTGCAAAACAGGTCCGAGTCAAGCCTTGGCTCGTATCCTCAGGCTCATTGTGGATCCCAAGCCGAAGCATCAAGACGTTTGAGAAGGAGCAAGCAAGGACTCAGCACATACTGATATGGGCAAAGCAAAAACATCCCTGCTCCCGCCCGAGAACTACCACCTGCTGCGGGCCATCACCGGCCACCTGGCCGACCTCATCAAGGCCGAGAGGAGGGCTCGAATGAATTTCGAGGCAGTGAGGACTTGCATGCCAAGCCTCAAGATCGAAACCCACTGCCTCAGATTCCTCCTCACGGAGTGGGACAGTTGCTGGGAGGGCTGCAAGGGGCAGCAGAGCGCTTACCAAGAGGCGATGGAGGAGATGAACGGGCTCAACTTCCTTACCGATACGCAGGTCGTCTTCTTCTCGGCTGTCTTTTTCCTTATGGATCCCGGTGAAGGGTGGTTCAAGTGTGCGATCGAGCGGGTACAGCCCGGAAGCGCCATCAGACTGGATTGTCGCTCCAGATCTTCGTCGGATAGGATAGTATATAGCATAGTATATAGATGAACGAAGAGATTTACACCCCCGGAGCTCCTGGTGAGCTTCGGGGGAGTAGATCAGTGGTGCAGAGATTCTGAGCTGGCCTCTCGGCGTCTGCATTCGTCATTGTTTGACCTGCCACACTCGTCTCCTGTGCTGCCAGGGAGCTTCGATGGGGTCTCCGCGTGTCGCTGGAATCCTCATCGACAACGGGGTCACAGATCATGCCTGTATATCCCAGATTTAGCCTCCCCTGGTGCTCATGCCTGTATATCCCAGGCTCAATTTCTCCTGGCGCCTGGAAGCGAAAGCGGACATCACTCTGGCCTGTCGCAACCATCTACCAGGCCAGCACTCGGTCCTTGCCGATGGAGTCTTCCTTGGCGGACGACTCGAGATCCAACAATGCAATGGAGGTGGCAGGCCACCACAAAGGCGCTGGCGCCGCGTTTACTCTGGTCTATCCCTCTGTGAGATCCACTGCTAACTCAAGCCTTGAGTCGGAGGCTCAGTCAGTGCCACGCCTCCGCTGCCGACGCTCTCTCCAGCAGGGTCTACGTGGTAGCCCAGCGGGAGGGCACAGAGACCTTGATGGCATCAACCGGATGGGGGATCATATGGCCACGAGTAAACAGCCGCGGCGCGACGTTTCCTCCGAACGAGGTGAGTATCACCTTTCGATCGCTATATGCCTATCTCAGCATACTGACTGACAACAGCCGAAGACGCTCGCATCCCTGCCGCATGGAAGAATGGACGCGAAGCAACACCAGCAGACGCCGAACCTTTGAACTCCCTTGCCTCTTCCGGTGCGTTGAGGTCGAATGGCGAGACGAGCTGGACCAACAAGCTTCGTCGAACATGCAATCTCGTATGCTACATTTCGACTGCCGCGCAGTGTGACGTCTCAGATAGCAACACCAGCAGACACCGAGCCTTTGATCTCTCTTCCCTTCACAATACCATCGGGGCAAGGACAAACCACTACCAACGAAAATCGCCAAGAACAGCAACCAGATATCTTCTCCGACCCTAACGTGATGTCCTCCTTTGACACCACTGCGATCGTCCATTCAGACCAGGAGCTTGAGCGAATGAGGCACGACTTTGCCGTGGCCGAGGCCGGAATATCACCAGGAAGGCCAGAAGCAAAAGCGTACTCATAGTGGGAGCGTCGGAGAAGCTTGCGAAAGCCGAGTAGGCGAAAAAGGAGCAGCCAGAGCTTCCGGCTGCAAAGCCTGGCTTGCCTCACGCCCACATTCTTTTGGTGCTCGGTGACGACGATTGTATTCGTCATCCTGGCGGGCAACAAACGAAGGAGTCTCTCCGTGCAGGGAGGTAGCTCGGCGGCGGGTCTTCAAGTCCTACAAAGGACACTCATGAGGCAAGCCTGCCATCACATCCAGCCTCTGCGCAACCCAGGTCAGCATCAAGAAGGAGCAGAGGACGGCCATCCCAAATGGCGTTAAGAAGGAGCAGCAGACGCCAATGTCGAACGGCAAGCAGCAGCAAACTCCCATCTCGAACGGCAGACCCACTCCCTCGAGCGCCGCATTCGTTGGTACACCCAACCCCTTGAGGCAGCGGGATGGGAGATGCAGACTCTGAAGCAGGATTTCACAGCAGCATTCCTCGTTTCGCCGCTCAATGATCGCCTCAGCACTGCTGGAGAAGAAGAGCATACGGAGCAGCAGACGCCCCTCTCAAACGGCACCAAGCAGCCCCAGCAGCAGACGCCCAAACACGTCGCGAACACCGCGGCTGTTGTAAGAAGCCAGCGCCAAGATCAAACAGCTCACCAAAGACCTCGAGGCAAGTGGGTGGGAGATGCAGGCCATGAAGCAGTTCAACAAGAAGCGCAAGATCGCTCCCACGGAGTCCCCAGTGTCCCGCCCTCTGACCAAGAGAGATATCTTCCCTCTCATGCTCCTTCCGCCTGAGCTCCGCAACCGCATCTACGAGCTGACCCTCACCGCCCCAGAAGATATCGTTCTCAAAACAAAGCAAAGAACTTCACCGCAGCATTCCTCCTTTCGCCGCTCAATGATCGCCTCGGCGCTGCTGGAGAAGAAGTGGTTACCTCGTTCAAAGCATCTAACAGGCTCGCGAATGTTCTATGCAGCTCAACGGTGGCCCTGGAGCTGCGACGCCCTCTCGGTTCCTTCAACTGGGGCTGCGTCGCCCTCTCGGTTCCTTCACCTGGGGCTGCGTCGCCCTCTCGGTTCCTTCACCTGGGGCTGCGTCGCCCTCTCGGTTCCTTCACCTGGAGCCGATGGGCTGAAGTGCAAAAGAAGCGGCGAGCCAGCCCTCCCGAAGTTAATGAGGTCTCCAGTCGAAATACGTCGTTTACAGGGTCGAAGACCAGCTGGTCACGCTCTTACTCCCCAGAGCTCCATAATGCTGCCGTTGAGAAAGATACATTCCCGACGGGTGGAGAGAATCCAAAACACTTGCGAGGTCGGAGCCCACCCTATGATCCTCGATTGGTGATGAAACGTAGATATAGGTGACCGTCCTCACGGGAGGCGCCAATGCTGGCTCAAGCCTTCATTGGGGATGCGCCGTCAGTGGCTCAAACATCTGACTCTGGCACGATGGACATGGCCATCCCGCCCAGAAATCTGGTGAGCCGTGATTTCCACCGACGCCGCCGCCGCCAGCTCCTCAGCATCTTCCCGCGTCGTGTTCGAGAAGTTGAAAATCGGTGAGGGAACATCGATTGGTGATGGAACGTAGATATAGGCGACCGTCCTCACGGGAGGCACCAATGCTGGGTCAAGCCTTCATTGGGGATACGCCGTCAGTGGCTCAAACATCTGGCTCTGGCACGATGAACGTGGCCATCCCACCCAGACCTCCAAGCTACAATGGGCCGTGGCCTCCACCACCGCCGCCGCCAGCTCCTCAGCATCTTTCCGCGCCGCATTCGAGAGGCTGGAGGTCGGTGATGAGATTATGGAGTGGCGATGGAACGTAGATATACGAAGCTGGTGCGGCAAGAAGCCAAAGCATGGTTGGCACAAACTCTTCCATGGACAAGAACCAAGGAGACAAAAACCCGTCGCAGCAGTGGTCTGGCAAAAGAGGTCCGTCGGGTTCTCCGAACAACGGAGAGGCCACTGTCGATTGGCGATGGAACGTAGATATAGGCAGCTGGCTGCACGAAGCCAGAGCATGGTAGCCCCCCCCTCTCCTCTGGACAAGAATCAGGGAGACAAAAAAACGTCGCAGCAGTGACCTGGCCAAAGAGGTCTGAGGTATGGGCAAGACAACCGTGTCGTGGCGGAAACCGTGGTGATCGTAGGGAGCGTGGAGGAGGCCGCACTCGCGGTGATCGTGGACGTGGAGCACGCCCAGGAGGTGGAGAGGCCTGAGAGCCCCTTCACATCTCCGCCCCGTCGGCTTTGAGATGTAGGAATGGATCGACCGAACCAACCGCATCTGCTCATTGGCCGTTTCCATCCCATCCCTACTCCTGCTTTGTAAAGCGAAGAAGCAGTGGTAGAGGAAATATCACAAAGCTCGCGTATCGGTAGATCCACAATGTTACCTTTTTTGAATTCACTCTCCTTTTCTTTGAACTTACCCGCCGTCCTTTATCTCATCCATCCCTTCCGTTTGCGGCGCCGCTCCGAAGATCCGATGAGATATCATGCATGATCACCCCCGAGCCACACCACCACTGCGATTGTCTCCCTGCTGAAAATCCCACCATTCACTCCCTACCACATCCCTTGCCGAGGGCTCCATCCCATCCCACCCGAGAAAGGAAAGCGCCACCCACCAACCAACCTTGAACCCAGACCTGCCCACTCCATCAAAAGATAATCAGATTCTCTACCCCCCCCCAGTTCTGTGGTCGAATCCGCACAGCGCCGGGTCCCCGCATCTTTCCAATGCGTCCGAGCGTCGACGACGAATCCTGAAAGGGCCTCGAAGCCGACCGGTCGGTCTTGGCATGCACGTTCCTATTCCATGATTACGTGATCAGCCTCTCGAGGGAGCTCACTGGCTGTGCGATTCGGCCCCTTTTTTCTTGCAGATGGGGGCTTGCGGAGTGGCTTGGCACTGGCTCTTGGATGGTTTTTGACGTCCAGATGGTTGAATTTGATGAGTGGCGTATAAGGATGACGGTCACAGGAAGGCAGCGGTGGAGACAAAGACAGGGGAAGCGAAAAATTCGGTGCACAGCGGCTGAGAGAGAGAACGTATTGATGATCAGGGACTTCCAGCCTGTATAAACAAAACAGTGGAAAGCTCATCATACAAGTGGTGGATTGCAGACAATCGAACCATTGCCTCGCGAGCGCCGATCACCCATGGCCCACAAAACTCCCCACAATGGCCTGCCTCTCAAGTGGGCCCCAGGCCAACCAGACTGGACCACCCTTGCCTTCCTCCCCGATCCTTTCCCCCCTGCCCCAATCGAGTACACTGGTAGCAGCGCCCTCACCATCCTCCTCCCATACATCATAGCCACCCCGATCACGACCGGGCACCCCGTCTGACTCCCCGCCGCAGAAGTGCCATTATATTCCTCACATGTCTCACCGTCGACCTTTTCTTTGAGGGTTCACATCATCATTGCGTAAGATAATCGCCGTCTGCGCCATCCATCCCCAGCTTCGCCCTTCGGCCGTCCTCATCGCTTGTCAGCTCAGCGTGCAGGGGCGTGCTGCATCTTCCTTCGCCCCAAAACCAGTAGTATTAGTATAGGGGGGGGGCGGAAGCGATGGCCGTGGAGGGGTTGCGGGAGAAATTGGAGCGGTCGGTCTCGAAGCGTTGAATCTCCGGCGGATGGGGGAGGATGATTGTATGCAGGCCAATGGGTTCCCCCTAGCTTTCTACATGTACTTTTCATCTCTTTCCTGCCTGGTGTGGTGGGGATTGCACAGGGCACAAGGCGCTTTCCTTCATCCTCGCCACATTCGCGGATATGATGGGGCCAGTCGTGATCGGAGGGGAGGAGGGGTGGAGAGGGGAGGGTGGGGTATGCGGGGTTTTGGGGCGGGGGTGTTGGATGGCCGTGGGAAGGACGGATGAGGCTGTGTGCGTGGGGGGTGACGAGATAGTGGGAGGGAGCGGCAGGAGGGGGCCGTCGAGGGGAGGTATCGTCGTGAAGGCTAGATGATTTGGAGGAGCAGAGGGAGATGGATTGTGAAGAGGATGTCATGGGGAGGGAGAAGGAGGCGGGTTTTTAGGAGAGCAGAGATTGAGTGATTATAGGAAATGAGGGGAAGGTGGGGTGTTAGCACATGGAAATGGGAGTAGGAGGAGTGGGAAGCGTGAGGCTGGTGGCGAAAGCCAGGGATAATGCTGGAAGCCTGTGGGAGGAGCATTATGGCGGACGGAGAGGGTGATATCGAGATCGAGACGCTGGAGAGGCGGGTGCTGGCGCGTGGCGAGTGACAAGGATGAAACCAGTGAGGTTGGTTGAGAGGTATGAACAAAGAGCTGACAGAATAGCAACGTTTGCGTCAAGTCTTGGACCTATCCCTACTTCTTTACTACTCAATTTTGCTCATCCCAGCATACGGCTCATGCTCAACAGGCTTCGATACAGTGAAGCTCGTGAAGCTGCAGTGGCCGACTTTGGGACCTTTTCGATCCATTCTATCCGCGACGCCTCCGTTCTGAGTGAACCGTGACTCGCTAATCAGCGCATCGTTCTCCGCAACGCCAGATTCGTCCATAATCGCACCCCAATTCACCGCCTTCTTGCTGGCGCCATCGTCACCTGGCGGCGGATGGCATGCGGCGCTGATAGCTGCGCTACAGCTGCTGGCGAGGGGCATGCCGGTCTTTCGGTATGGCCGGAAGCCGTTGAGGATGCCTGCCAGCAGGACCACTGATCCCACAATGATCGTAGTCAGAATGGCCAAGGGCGAGTATCCGCATGCGATGAGGTTATTGTTGGGGTTTGGATCCAGTGTGTCATCCGGCAGGTATTGATATAAGACGACCAGGAAGATGGATTGCGACACAAGCCAGTGTAGAACAGCTGAGATGATCAGGAGGGGAATGCCATATCGGTAGGGCAGTTGAAGGCGATATGTGGAGCGCTGTGACCCTCTTGGGCTTGTCACTCGTAAAGGTTTGCCTTGCTCTGCGTATCCAAACCATTCTTCCACCAGAAGCATGCAAGTCCAAAGTCCATTGTAGGCAAAGTAGAGGAAGGAGAGAATGAGTTGAGGGCAATTAGCGATGAGCACGATTCCGACGATGTTGCCGAGCGATAGTTGAACAACGGCTTGCGGGTTGACAGCGCCGAATCCCAGTGAATATGGATTCGAGTACCGACTCGTGAGTGCCCCGTATCCAGTTTTCAGTAAAGCTCCGGTGACACCGAGGGTGATAGCACAGAGCAGTGTCACAATGATCCATCGCGTGGGACTGGCAGAGGCAAACCGAAAATTTCTCTGCGTTTTGTATTGAATGTGAAGGTTCGCCGCTTCTGTAGACCATTTGTGGATATCCGACTTTGATAGCAGGCATTTTCCCCTGGTTGTAGGATCTAATTTCCGAGTATTAGATATATATGGCTGCAAAAGGGCTACAAGCCAGGCCATTACTGGGTATATGGATCTGGTACAGTCGATTGGGATTCTGGAAGGGTTTTCGGGGGAGAAGATATAGCAAAGGAGATGGGCTGACCTGGGTTTTCAAGGAAGGACACCAGAGCGTCTCCGAGGGTCACCAACAATCGAGGGTCAGCTTTCCATACCACCAGGCCCATGCAGATCAGCTTGATCACGTTGCAGATGATGACGCCAATCATCAAGCCCACGCTGAAGCGGACTTGACAATGCTGATTGACCTTGGTACCCACGCAAGACGAGATCTGCTGGCTGATCAAGTTTTCGTAATATGTGAGATTGTTGCCTTTGCAGATCAACGCGGTATAGCCACAGAAAATGCGGGCAAATTTGCCACCTCGAATTTCGGGTGCACCGGAGACGGCGACGAATGAGTTGCCTGTGCTTCGCCGCTCTAAGATCGCCAGAGAGTCCCCCCAATCAGAAATCAAATCTGATTTTCCATAATTGTTGATACAAGCCTTGCTAGTAAGTGAGACTTTGCTCGAATCGTTCACTTTGGCCCAATCTCGGAACCCCTGGAGGCGGCCCAACAAGTCCGCGTCAACAGGATGATCGGGGTCAGGACTGGTATAGGGTGCGCCAGAGAGAAAATCACTGGTGACGATAAAGGCATTGGAGGAAGCTATTGATGTACTCGAAAATATGACACTGTTGTAGATGAGATGCAGAGGTACCGAAGACAGGATGAGACAGCACCAAAGGATCTTTCTTGGCCATGAGATGCGGCCAAGGTTCCTTACGCTGGGGATGCCGATGTCCATCCAGCTATGGTCCTGATGTGCCTTGTCGATGTCCGTGCGTGTCGGAGCCGAAACACATTGCATCGTGTAATTGCTCGCCCCAAGAAGAAGCGTACTCAGGATGTTGATCAGAAGATGCAGCCAGAGATTTACACGTTTCACCTTGTGGCAATCGCCCTCGAACAAAGTCCCAAAACCACCGGCAATCTCATGTTTGGCGCTCGCTACAGCGCAAAGGATGACGTTGATGAGCAGTACCACCGCTGCCGTAGTTGTGCAGCAGAGCACTCCAACATGATATCCATCTCGCCACGAGTGTTTCGGTTCTATGATTTCTGGGGGCCGAGTCTTTGCGTTTCTTGTGCCCCTATCTTGGAGAAGGATGTATTCGTCTGAAGCGTTGCCCGTCCCAAATTGAGGTCGATAATGGGACATGATGTTGATCTCATAAATGCTCTCCCATGACAACGCAATGATACTCAACAGGAAAGTAGAGGTTGCTGTAACTCAATCCATCCTTCCTTGACATGCACCAGCTGCCGTTGGAGAGCCATGGCAATGTGCCTGGGCATCCGCCATACTGCCTAGCCGTAGATTACTGACGTCCGTAGAATCGCAAGTCACGAAAGCATGTGGGATACTGCGCGCGTCTTTAAGAAAGCTGTTGGGCTCGTGCGGCTGAGTCGATTCAGGAAATCAGTAGGGTTTTTCCTGTAGCATTTGCCAATCGTTTCGTTTCACTATCGACGGACGCCAAATCCTTCAGCCCTACTTCCGGAGCCGTCACACGCTTGCACCGGCAAGATCTCCAGACACCTCCATGGGCTGTATCCTGTAGGTTTTCTCGAAAGGGTAGATGAAGTTGAGAACCCTCCAACCCTCAGCTCAGAGCTGGCGACGCAGAATGCGATCCCTCTGTCTTGCGAGCTCGAACTACAATATCTCTGAGTCTCACAGCCAAGAGACGAAGGATCGACTAGAGCACGCTAAACTGATCTATAACGGGCTGACGGCTGTTATATTCGGAGGCGGGATAGTAGTATATATTATGAGCTTGTCCAACGAGAGTTTAGCGGCTGTTGGTGACTGAGGCGCAGCAAGTGGACGGTGTCTACGTAGATCACCACACATATCAAGGAAGTAAAGCTGTCGAGACACGCATCTCTCGCATCCTGCGGGCACCAGAGGTGGAGCGCGGACCGAGAAAAAGTCCGTACAGCGTGCGTTCAACACTGAGGTCTCTGCGCTCTGAAAACCAAAGAGCGTCTGGGGCAAGGACGCGCCTTGAAGCTTATAATGGCGTGAGAATGCATGGTCATAATTACAGAGCTCATGAGATTTGCAAAATAGGCGTCTGTTGCTGTTGAATTGACATGGAAAAACGAAGTTGTGCAGATACAAGATTGCTGACCCGAAATGAATACCATAAGACCGCTGTGCTCTGCTCTGGTAACGGCTCCCATCAATGATATGCCAGGATTTTGATCAGTGCAATCTTTCAGATCTGATGGACATGCCCTGGTGCCCGACTTCCACCGATCCCTCGCATAGTCATGACCCATCCAAAAACGGCCTATCAGCCTCCATGTCTGCAAGAAAAGCTTTACGGGCCTCATCGGAAGGCCTTTGCGCCGTAAGATTCTCGGGTGTCAACCAATGCTTCAATAGGTTGTTGACCTCTTTCATGGACCACAATCCATAAACCGCCAGCAGCTTCCGATTTTCGCCTTTGATGTAGACCCGACAGAACTCGCCTTTTTCACAGCCCTGATACATCCGCACGCCGGTCCATGCCTTAAAAATAAGCGTGGGACCCCATTTGCTCAGACGGTGATTCATATCCCATTCCCAGTATTTGATGAATTTCTTGAGCACAACGGCGCGGCAACACCCTCCCGGGCAAGCCAAGCTTCCCAAACCGATATGCAGTCTGTTCAGATCATGCATCTGGTTGATTCGCCACATCTTCTCCCACATGGGTTCATTGACGAGCAGGTCGAGGTTTTTATTATGTATACCCGACATCAGATCAGATACGCTGTCCGCTTCTGGGGTCCTCGTCCTGAGACGGGTTATGAGGTACTCCTGGGGTACATCTTGTGCACTGAACTGGCAGCTGACATTCCGAAAGTATTTTGAGTATTGCAGCTGGAAGAAGTAACAGATCTGCTTGAAAGCTTGAACTTGCTCTGCGTTGGCTGGGGGCGTCCACTTGTATGAGAACCGCCATGTGTTCATGCCGAAGAGAATCGGTAGCACCTCGTCACGAATCTGATGGTTTACACCCAGCAGCGCAACCGCGGGCCATCCGGAGTCGTATCGGTTGTAACTGATCGAGGATGAGGAGGGACTCTGTGCGGTGAAATTTGGCGTCTTCGGAAGCTTCCTCCCGTCCCTCAGCAAGGTCCAAATTTCGTAGTATGTTGGAATGGGGCAGATGTCGCCCGCGTTGTGGCTACAGCAGTAGCTGAAGATGATTTTCCTTAGCTCGGCAGGAATTGTTTCCAAAGAGAGGGTCTCTTTGGTGTTAGGAGAGGTGATGAGGGGGTTCTCTTTGGTGGTAGGAGAGGTCATTGGGGCCGCTTCTGTGGGGGTGGGAGAGGGAACTGTGGGGGAATTCCTGGCAGTAGGAGAGGTGATAACAGGTCGGGGCAGCTTCGGGAGGTGAAAATGGATGAGCGTGGCGAGTCGCTTGATTTTGGAGGCATTTACCGTGTTCCCGATCCGTATTAGGTAGCGAAAGAAGGATTTGGGGGTAGAACGGCCTTTCAAACGCACGATCCTATGCTTAGGACATCCCTTGTTGGAGGAAGGGGAGGACTGAGCGAGGGTTCGTTCTTTGGTGTAGATTTGATATGGTGCAATGATCAGTTGCGGCTTAGCAGTGGAGTACATGGTTTCTGCAACGGTACATTAACGATTAACGACGAATGAAAATTCCCAAGCTCAGAGAGCTTTTTGTACTCACCTTACGCACTGAGCCCATGAATGCCTGGAACCACGTGCCAGCTGAGCTGAAAGCCAGATGTCTCGTGTACCTTGCAGGTTGTGCGGCAGAGTATCTGCACCAATGATTTTCGATTTGAGCAATGCAAATGCAGTGGCTGTTGTAAGCCGACTTTCGAACACGTGCCCAATATGATCAAGTAGTACACCATGATTCCAGCTGATCATACTGGCCACCGCCTTCCTGCACCACTCGATACTGAAAACCAGAAAGACCTTTGCATCTCTGCAGCTCCACGAATTTGACGTATCTTTTTTCACCCGATCCGAAAGCTCGCCATTCGGGAAGTCAGCTTGCTCTAAGATGGAGAACGCAGATATCTCTTCCTTTGAAAGACTCCCAGGGGAGATCAGGAACCTGATCTATCGATTTTGTCTCAAGCACGATGAAAACACCATAATTCCACTCCCCACGGAATACGAATTAGCTGCCTCGCTTAGAAAGGGGTACAAAGTCCCGTGCAAGCCTCACGATGCCCGTATACGCCGGGCACCGATCACTGCGAAGATCGACTACCAATCTTACGATCCCAAGTGGCCTGCTGTTGCTCTTCTGGGCGTCAATCGCCTCATCCACAACGAAACCTTACCGATTCTCTTTGGGAATACTGTCTGGCGCCTGTCATGCCAATACACCTGGCCTTTGTGGCACAAGATCTCGCGACTTACCCATCGATCTGCCATCTTGCATGGACCCTACCTCTACTGGGAGAAGTATGCAGAACATTTCCGATGGCTCAGCTGCGAGTTTAGTGCGATGGATCTGTCGCACGACTACATGATAAAACGTTTTAGGAGGTTCCGGAGAAAGTGCTCGGCGGCATTTCTGGCTAAACACCACAACGAGCTATTGCAGATTCTTTGCGATGGTCCCATGGCAGACAAAGTACGAATGAGCAGGGGTATGAAGAGTTTGAAATTCATTCAAATCAAGCTTAGCAAGCTGGCCTGTCCTGGGGGTTGTTGTCGCATCACTGTGCTCAAAAATCTGATCGAATTGTGGAAACCCGACATGGTGCAGCGCCTTCGCAGATGGGGTCCCACCAGAACCCTTACTGAGCGTGACCGTTCGAAGTATTATAAATGCTTCATGGGGAGCCGGTGTGGAGTCTTGGGTGTTGGCGGCCTGCGGAGCGAACAGGAGGCAGACATGTTTCTCGAGCACTGGTGGCGGCCGACGCAAGAAAACCTTGAGATTAAGCTGTTCGCCAAGAAAGTGTGCAGCAAGCGGGAGAGTCGAGAATTGTGGGCAAGTACCAGGCCCTTTGGAAAAGCTTTTGAGGATCCTGACCCGGCCGCACCGGGAGCACAATTGAGTGACGGAGCTAAGTCTTCTGCTCTCACAAGCACTAGAAAAGGCACGATATGGCCGTAGTGGCCTCGTCTGAGGATTGCTGTCGAAAGCAATGTGGGAAGTCATGCTGTCCTCTTGTATGCAGCTTACCCTACTGAGTCTTGGATGAAATGTTGTGTCAGGCATGTAGATGTTTCAAGATTGGGCATTGGTGTTTCATGAGGCCTTGCTCCAAATGAAAGGAATTCGGTATGAGTCAAGCCACTTTGCGCCACACTTTCAACAACGACGTCATCAATCATGATGTCAACATCCATTCTTTATCTGCATCTGGACCAGCATCTACTTTCCTCTTCCCATTTTAGACATGCTCAATCGCCTCTGTAGTCCAAGACTGCTTCAATCGTCGTTCACATCATCCACCAGACAATCAATTCGATCCCAATTCCTCTCAAAACCCTCTCGCATCTCAATCGCCCGCCCATTCCATCCCAACCATCCTCGCCTCTCGCCCAGCATGTCTTCCTCTTCCTCCTCCTCCCCACCCTCCCACGAAATGGCCTACTTCCCCGAAATGACGTCCCGGCTCCCCTCCACCTCGGGCGAATTCCGACGCGTGCTCTGGACCGGCCTCTACTCGCAAGTCGTACTCATGACCGTGCCCGTGGGGGGCGACATCGGGGACGAAGTGCACACGGTCGACCAAGCCCTGACGTTCACCTCCGGCACGGGCAAAGCGACCATCAATGGCAAGGATCAGGATGTGAAGGCGGGGGATCTGATGGTCGTGCCCGCGGGGACGCAGCATCAGTTTGTGAATACGGGGCCCACGCCGTTGATTCTGTATACGATTTATAGTCCCGCGGAGCATGCGACGGGGACGGTGCATAAGACGAAGGAGGAGGGGGATGAGGAGGAGGAAAGTGGGAAGGATGAGGCGCCTGGGTGGAGTCAGAGGAGTAAAGGGGAGAATGAGAAGGAGGGGTTGGTGAGGGGGGACGGGAAATATTGAGGGTGAGGGGGGAAGGGAAATATTGAGGGTGAAGTAGTGGGAATTTGCGGAAAATGAACTGGGTGTACATAGTGCATATATGGCGTGTATGTAGGATTCCAAATATCTACACATTTTGATGAGATGGAGCGCGAGTCCCATGTTGCAACGCGAGGCGGAACAGCGTTCGTTGCACTCATACAATGATGTATGTACGACTGGTTGCTGAGTCGGCATCCTGATCGATGAGAGGCCAAAATTCACTTGGACCCCTTTGGTCCTTCGGCCAATACCTCTGTGTCTCTGAATCTATACCTAATCTCCGGCACTCTTTTATCGGCGGCCCATCGATCGTCGGTCCTCGAAGACCCCACAGAACCTCCCATCCCCTGTAGACCGAGTGCCATTCAACCGCGGCCCACGCCAGACATGCAATGAGTTTGAACTCGCGTTTCCCAACAGGTCTTAGCAACCAAAGGCCGCTTCGATGTTTGCCGTTAGACGTGAGGAATGCATCCATACGCACAATCAAGTCTGTTGTGTGTACATCACATTTCAGGCGCCAGGCTACCGTATCAGGGCGCAATAGTCTCTTCTCCCATACCGAACCCTTCTTGATGTAAAATCTTGAGTCCGGCACGCCGCGGAGAATAAGCTTGTTGTATGGCATTGGTGCCTTATCATCTTGGTTGTCCTTGCAGAATTGAGCATGTGAGTCAACTTTTCTGAAGTTGGCCTCCAATTCTGCGAAGATCGAATGTCGGTGCTCGAAGCATCGAGCAGAAAGAGGCCAGTCTATGACCCAGGAGGGAAGTAATTGGCCGCCGGTAGCGTTGTCTTTTGAAGTATTGAACTTGAAATGGGCGAGAACCGAGAGGCCATCTTTCATGAGAAGGACCCACGTGACAGCACACATGATGGCAGTCAGGTCTGCAGAGTAATCTATCGGTATGAATACCTCGGACTGCCTTGCTGACAACCAATCCTGAATTCGCATTGCCTTGGCCGGAAATCCCGTCATTCCTATGATGCCGTAGATGTAATCCCTTGGATTCGTTGCATCTAGCGACCCTGTATGCAGGAGCGCATCAACGAACTCTGGCCGGTTGCTTTTCTTCGCCGCGAATATTTCAAAGCATTTGAGGTCTTGCTTCCGTGTCTCAGCCAATTTCAGAACGGCGTCAATTTGGCGGACAGTCTCTTCCGGAATATCGAACGATGTCTTCTTCCAGGGTTTCTTGCGATCTTCTATCCATTCACCGTAGGGTCTCAAATGCGGGAGACCCAGGAGAAGCTCAGGATCAGAAAGCAGTTGACACCACTCAAAGCAGAGGTTTCCACACTGGAAATTCAACTCACGGGCGGCGAAGATCTCCTGTTGTACCCATAATCGCTTGAACCAGGGTCTCTTGTACAGGTATGATAATCCTTCGACAGCGGCCCAGAAGTCGAACGTATTTTCGGAAGATGAAGAAAAGGGACTTTCCGACGCCGCAAGCAGTAGATGCCTCATATGTGGATACTCGCCAGGACCCAACCAAGCAATGACTTCACGAGCTTTTTGAAATATAGCCAGCATATTCCACACTTGCTCGTTCTTCTCCGAGCTGTCGTCTTGATTGATACAGAGCGCGTCCACCCAAAGGTACCTATAGTTCTTATCTGGAAATCGAAGCGCATGCAAGGCTTCGAAAAGATTTTGGGTAACCAGCACTTGAAGCCCATTACATTTGATCTGACTGACTTTCCCTCCACTCCCCCAAGCGTAAGACAAGGCGTCGTATGTGATCAAGCTTTCTGTTGCACGAGCAATCGACCGTACGAGGAGACCCTCGACATTGGTATGTAGAAGGTCCGCAGTAACGAGATTGCATGAGACTTGAGAATCAGGCAAGCCATTATCACCATCAAGACATAAGAGTCTGGTCTGATATGGAGTGATTGGAGTATACAAATTGGGGGCCGTTGTCAATCTGGCGTCTGATTGGCTGCGTCTCCTGCATCGGACGTAATGAGTTAGCAACACAAATCAGATTCCCTGCAACTGTGACAAAGCTGCAAGGCTACGTTTCCTGCAGGGACCGTGGGGCTGATTACCATCCAATCCCGCCCGCACACTCATAAAGCTGCCCAAACATTGTGTCAAGCCTCCACGCCATAGCAAGACAGTCGAGGAAACGGCTTATGACCAATTTGCTTCTGTCCCTCAGACATGCTGATGAGTAGTGGTGACGCAGGTTGTGCGTTGTCAAAACGAATTTCAGCCGCACAGGATTCTGAGCCAATCAGCGCGTAGAAAGACTAGCTTCACTGATTACGTCATGTGGGCATTCTTCTCCAACGACCATCATTCTCGACCCACTGCGTCCCTATTACCTTTCCAATCATGCCAGTCAAGGCCAAGGAAGTAGTAACAGCAATATTTACTCTCGCCATCATCGTCACCGGGGCAAAGCTCGGCTCCGACCTCAAGACCGAGCGCAAAGTCGCGAGAGTTCGTCCTCTCCTCTCCTTGTCCCAGAGCTACTCCATCCATTTTGATGGATCCGTTGGTGGCGTGAAGCTGATACTTCTCGCGCGTAGGAAGTTCAAGAGGTCAGGCAACAGCCTATTCAAGAGCGAATAACGCATCTGGAGCAGACTCGGTATGGATTGGTGGCACAAAAGACGGAGCTTGAGGAAAAGATCCGGGATTTGAGGGAAAGAGAGAAGGAAGGTGGGAACAAGAAGAGGAAGGTCGAAGGGGGATGGCGGCTGGGGTGATAGCAGATTGCGAGTCCTCGCAGAGGGCATTCGCACGCTGGATTTGCAAGAAGCCTATGTCACAGCAACTTCCCACCGCCCCATCGAGACAACGGCAAGGCTTCAAGGCTCCATAAAGAGAATGCAGCCGTGTGTGCTTAGTCTCGACCTTGATCGCGGCACGCAAAGACAACAGGGGCGTCAGGCACCATACCGAGGGATGGACGAGCCAAATTTGGCCGGCAATTTTTGTGTGAGACCTGCATACCAGCTTGTTCTTACATAGGGTTCTTGCTACCAAACACGATTCCATCGCTTGTGGGGTATCCTCTGGCCCTCAAGGAACGGACTGATCGCCTTAAATGCCCTCGTTGAAAATTTCCAAGGGCTTAAGGCACCATACAGGCTCAATTCGATCCACAGCCGAAAGTCCTGCGAATAATTCTTTGACGTCGAAGTATCCTCTGAAGTATCCTCTGATTTGTCCGTCTCACTTCAGCCATGTGCTCATCTCTTCATGCTATTTCACATTGGAAAGTGTCAAGCCCTTAGGCAGGCTGGCCGCATTGGTTGCAAATATGCTGGGCGATGCCCTTCTTGTTTCAGTCCGGCTAGAAACATGGAGATGTCTTCATGGCAAGGAAGACCGATGACAGTGAGGGAGTCAATCCATCCAGAGCCCTCTTCCGAGTCGATTCCGGGGTTCAGCCATACGACATCAGCCTGATAGCTCTCTATGAATTTCTGGAACTTGACCTTTCGCACCTTGAGATCCCAAAAGAGATCTTGCATGAGCTCCTCAAATGACTCCTTCCGATATCTGATACTGTCCTTGGTAAAGATGTAGTAAATATACCACCATAGATCACCCAAATCCAGTGTCATCGATCTCAACCCTGTGGCAGCGATGTTGCGCAACGCGTGGCCTTCCCACCTCCAACCAATGTACGAATTTCGACGAGGGTGGCGGTAGTGACAACTGTTGTGGTCATCATAGAGGTCATTTGCCATGATCCTGTCATCTGTTCGATCGATCCAAGAGGTTCCGAAATGCTTGACCATGTCATATGAATCTAGTGCCAAATGGGCGTGCTGGATTTGTTGGCCGTATCGTTGCAAGAACCTCTGTGCAAGGTGACGTCGCTGGTGCCCACGCCGACATCCGACCTCTGTGCAGCTGTGATTGTCCTCCTCGACGGGCTCTCCGAATCGCATCTTAGCACAGCCGTTCTCATTGGTGCAATGTTCGAAAGAGCAGAGATGGACGGGGGGCATGCGAATCTGACATCCATTCTGCTCAAAAAGCACCATGGCTGCCTCTATTGCAGTTCGACGATTGACCTGAAATAATGCGAGCGAAGGGAACGGTCTGGCGATTGGACCGCAGGTGTAATGCACGCCGGGCACCAGTATCTCGCCAGAGGGGAAGATATTGCGGTAAATTTGATCTCGAACCTCCCACGGTAGCTTCTCGAAGCGTGAAAGATGCATGTTCTCAAAACTCTTGAAAGCCTTGAAGAGACAGTCCTGGATTCAGTCCCCTGAGGAAGAGGATCTTGTGCAAAATGATGGGCAGTAAAAGATGCGTTCTCGAACAGAAGACATTGCCACTAGAACTTATTTGACGTGGTTCAGTGCCTGAATCATCTTCAGGATAGTCGTGTCGTCCAGCCATGGCACGGGTCTGGTCACGTCTCGCCATGCCCGCGACGTGCTGACCTGAGAAATGAAAGGTCGATCGTAAAAGCCAAGAAATTATCAGGAACGTATTTTTCTCCATGTGAGGTCAAATTTGGGCTCATCTATCGTGCGTCCCAGCCTGAATGGATGAAAAAGCCTACCACAACAGGTATTTAGCTGGAACCCGCTGGTGGACTCGTCAACATCTGCCCTAGAGTTCCTCTAGAGACATGACGCAGAGTGCATTTGAGCCAAAACCACTGTGCATGACACTTCCCCTCCAACCCGTTAGCCTATTCTCCACTCGCGCCCTACTATGCCAACCCGAGTACTGTTAACGACCTAGAACAGCCAGAGCCATTCGAGCCACCACAATGTCAAACGACCCATGGATAGTCAGATGCTTCACCACACTCTTCCTCCTATCTCCTCGCCTCTGATCTGAAGGTTCCGTAGTCTCCTCTTGGTACAATATACCGTCGTCATCCCAATCCATCCATCGTAGCGTCAGTCGCTCAACAACCACATTCTTCATCAAGCTTTCCAGTATCCTCGGCAATGCCACCACCGCTCTCTCCTCGTTCCAGGGCGTCGGGGCTGCACAAGCTTTCATGTCGATGGCCAAAGTCTTCAAGCCGGTGCTCGCAATGGCGTCAGTGAGGTTTTTCTTCCACTGCCATAGATACTCTAATTCCTCAATTTCAAGTGGGCGGGCGTAGGATAAGGCATGATAAGCATGGGTGACTTTCCTCGTCACACTTATCTCAACATGCTGGATGCTTGGACCGAACCGTCGCCAAATCGATGTGGGAAGTCCAACATGACCGGAGAAAGTAGAGTCGAGGTCCACGATGTTGTTGCCATACAGATACGCTCCGGCATCCGCGTGGATATTGCGATTGGTTGCCACTATTGCAGAGATACGAGTTGCTGGATACAGCCCGTACCTCATTTTTGGAAGGCAGGGGACCAGGAATTTTCCGAGGGCAACACCTCCTCGTAGATGCGTATGCGCAGCTCGGCGGGCAGCTTCTCGAATGCCGATAGCATGGCTGCGCTCTTTTGTGAATGCTGTGAACGTTACTTGTTGTATTCGTCTCGAGGTGTTTGTAGGGGACGCTGGTGAAGACGATCGATGCCTGTACGACTGGTTCGCCCGATACGTCGAAAAGGAAAATGCCTACTGAGGCGGAAACCCGACTGGTCGAATTCACGGTAGCCTCGGCAAGTGTCAGCCAGACTTTCCCCAACCGACGTGGCTAGTCATGCAGCAATATGCGCTTTTGTTTGTTGTTTGCTTGACTTCGTCATGGGGCTACGTCAGCAGAATGGAGGGAGTCATGAGGAGCAAGGACCGGCCTCTTCCTTCATTTTTCAGCAGGCGTCCCTCGCAAATCTGAGATCTCAGGATTCGACTTTGCCCGCTGTGCGACGTGACACAACGATAATTATATACACGTAAGGTGAGGGGGACTTTCTATATTGCACGGCTCCCCTGGCCATGAGCACATTACATCTCTACAGCTAGCAGGCTTTGCTACTACTCAACGTGGTCTCTCGAAATGGAGAAAAAGATTCGACTCGCCCCTTCAATGAACGAGATCTACATCAAGCTATATGCCTTGCGGCCACACCTTCATGTCTGGCTTGGGAGTGAACATCATTATCGACAAATCCTCTCCAAGTCCGTTCGACCCACGCAAGATGTTCTCATCCAAACCTTCTTCTTCCTCATCTCGGCTAGGTACCATCAATGGAAGCATATGAGCAGCTCACGATCCTGCTTTTCGAAAACCATGATTGCAATCCCAGCCACTCCAGCTAAAGCTTTCAAATCCAAACGAACGCGCTGGCTCCCGCACTGGGTGACTTCCACTTCTTCAGACAGGAAGACGGTCGACATATCTTGGTTGAGTTCAATTCGACGCTCCTGCACGTCTCGCCATGGAATGATGCCCATCTCATCGCCCTTTGATGGACTCTTGTTCACATGGCGGCATCCGAAAGACTTCCTCCTCTCTTTCCCGAAATCACCAGCGAACGTTTCGCGCTCTTTATACCTTGGGACAATCTACCCTCAGCCTGGACCAAGAGCTCTCATAGATGACGTCGACAAGCCTGCAAGGGATCGATGCAACAACGTCCGTCCCCAGTTCACCTCTCATTTGCGCTGAGGATACGAGACTCTAGCATCGAAGTCGAGTCTTCGCCTGGTTGACCTCACCGACAGTACCCCCTCCACTGGCAAAACACAGCCCGAGCGTTTGCCAAAAGAAACCACCGTTTGTGAATCAGGTAACCGGCTCAACTGCTTGGCCACCACCACCACCTTCTCTTCGCCCGGTCATCGTGAAGCTCAAGAGCCAGAATTCGAGATCATGCCACTACAGCTCACAGCACCGGTAACGGCGTGGGATCTGGAGGACTTTGATTGCGTCGACGTAGCCCAGCGGGACCCTCATCCTCCACCATCAGCCGTAGAGGGGGCTCTGCGCGCAGAGATCGATCGTTTGCAGGCCGAACTTGCGACATTGCGGGTGGATTATCAGACAAAGGACGACCAGATTTAGTTTCTTAGTGGACTGCTCAAAAAGCTCGCCCAATGGATCCTGGATTTCTTCCGTCAGGCTTCCCCCAATCTCCAAGAGACCTTCCAACAAGAAGCAGCATCCCGAACAGGCCATCTGCTTTCCGAATGAGGCTCCCGCCAACAAGTACGCGAAGTCTCACACGCTCCCTGCCACCAACGACCTCCGCGAAGTTCCTCATAATCGTCCAACCCAACACCCATATGACCCTCACAAAAGTTCGCAAACTCGCCGAAGGCGCGCAAGGCACCGCTCCCAATACGTCGCGAAAAAGGCAAAAAACATGGTCGATACCATCCGCGGGATACCCTACGAAGCCCACATTTAGCCCAATTGCCCCAAGAAATGATGAACGGAAAGTCGAATCTTTCAAGAATTGGACTCGGCATCCTGCCGAGTTGTGGGAGATTAGCTCCAAGATCACCTCATCTTCAACACAGGATTTTCAAACCACCCTGGACACTCAAAGCAAGCGATCCCGAGATTCCGCTGCGAGCTAAAATAATTGAGCTTCTGGCTTTTCAGTCTCTGTACCAAATCTCCTGTACTTGACGGGACCTCGTCAACCAACAAGAAGGAATTCCTACAATTCAATTCGAAGCATTCGCCTCAAACTTCTTTATCTCAGGCTCAGAGGTCATCATCTGGGTCGGGCAATTTTCACCATGCCTCTGTGTCAGTCATATCACTGTCACATCAAATGCCAACAAAGAACAATAGTTCTGTCGATACATCAGAGCAAAGGCTATTTCTATGGTAGGGTTCGATACAAGAACAATGGCACTCCTCTCGCAGACCATACTAAAGCCCCAGCACCCACTTGATTCTGTACAAGTCACATACCACCCAACATCTTGGACAGCCTTGCGAGAATTCAACCTGCCTTCTACGATGCCGTCCAGACTCGAGTCCCTCCCCGCGGAAATTCTTGACGTCATACTCACGCACACTCTAGTGCCTCAAGGTCGACCGCCTTTCAGTCCAGGCCCGTACACCGAGAATGGAAAGCCCGTTTTATCCCGCCCAATGAAGGACGAGGAAGGCTTATGGCCTCACGGGCTTTCTCTTCTCGCTGTCAACAGGGCACTAGCTCACCTAGCAGCCAGAATTCTATTCGGACAAAATACGTGGCGTTTGGACGTCCCAGCAGACGACAAAATGAATATTGCCAAGTGCTTCTGGCGAAGATATGGGAAGTACTGCAAGCATATCAATATGGCCTTCTGGCCATACCTTCTCCGAAACCCGCGAGAGACCCACGAATGCCGACAGGACCCGCCTTGCGAGTGGTGGCATTCGGCCGATTACGAGAAGGAGACCGGCAGGCTTTATCCTGACTTGGAATATGGTTACAGGAGCTGGTCGTGGCAGTTCCGCGTCCTCCATGAAGATATCTTGCCCAAGTCCACCTTACACCATCTCGAACTCGATATCAGGGATTTACACTGGTATGGTCAATGGCCGCATTGGTGGGGCCAGTGGCCCAAACCGCAAAGGTGCGGACAAGATGTTAGTGACATGATTTGGCACCGCCGGTGTTACGTCTTGAAGAACATGGCACATTTTTTACTGGGCAACGGGAGATTATCTTTCGACAGCCTTGAGTACGCCGCCGTTGAAGATATGTACTACATATATGATAGGCATATCGATCCAGAGTACAAAACGGTGTACTTTGAGAACCCCGAAAGTGTCTGGAACAGGGAGATCACTGAAATTTTGGTATGGGAGGGCAGCATTCCTGGGAGCTGCACGGCTGGCGAAAACATGACCGGTCATGTCCACAAGATGAAGCTCAGAGGTTTTCTGGCTGTGGATGAGATGGAGTCTTTTTGTAAAAAAGCAGAGGAATCCGGCGGCCATCTCATCCACTACGAGCAATCTTGGATGGGATCATTGATACTTGCTTTAAGAGTACTTTGTGTCATGTGAGGTATCAGACACTGAGAAGCTATATTGTTGACATTGATGTAATTGGGTCCTTAACATGTCGCATCTCCTCATCCTTTTGGTTTGATACAGCGACTCCACTTGCATCCTTCCAAAAGATTTTAGAAGATACAATCGTCTTCATTGATGAGAATTTCTCTGATTGTTCAATCTTGGACTGCGATGCGGGAATCGCAACGACTGGCATGCTTACGTCACGGCTTGGACAAGGTAGCTGGGCATGTCAAGGAGGACCGACGAGCCGAGCAGAAAACGATGTAGTGATAAACGAGGGTGCCAAATTTTGAGGAGTGAGCTCCCAAAACAGAGACGGTATACATTGGCGAAGCAATGAGGGTCTCAGAAAACCTAAGCGATCTGGGTCTGTTGACGTGTAACCATTGACGATCTCGACCTCGGTTGCTCAACATCACAAAACTTCGCAGGCTAAAACGATCACACCTATCTCCCAGATTTCCCAAGACTTGTCGACCAAGGCCCTTTGACTTCCGTGGGAGCGTTTGAGTCGGTTCCCAGCAAGTCGGTTCCCCAGCGAGTCGGTTCCCAGCAAGTCGGTTCTCCAGCAAGTCGGTTCCCCAACTCGCGTGGTCAAAGGAGTGATTATGACCCTGGAGAATGCCGGCCCAGAAAAGCAAGCAAGCAAGTAAGCAAGCGAGATGCCAACCGTCTCCACCATCTCCATCGGGGCTCACCACATTCTTTATAACCTCGTCTAGCTCTTCTTTGATCATCTGCTGGGACCAGCATCGCAAATCGATGTCGTCTCAAATCAGCATTTACCGGATACTCCATTTCGGAACCAGGATGGGGTTCGCTTGTGATGACTTATTTAAGACGTTGAAAAGACCATTTCCGATAGGATTTTCATGAATCTCACACAATTAGTGTGAGGAGCTTGCGTGGGATCTCAACAATTTGCCGGTATAGTATGCTTGGTTTTTACTATATAAATAGCTACCTCGGTGTACTCGAAATTTTCTTATCCGTGTATATTGGGATCGTGATACTGGAGTGGGCAACGGGGGCTTATGCAATGGATGGGTTGGGGCTCGCTAGTGCATTCTCGGCCTGCAACCACGAAGATTTCTGCAGGCGCGACATTGCGCAAGACGATACACGCGACGACTCGGCGGGAAAACAAAGGAGGTCTGCTTTAGCAGTACGGGTGACGGTGCCAGCTTCTCGTAAGCGTCTAAGCTCGGAAAAATGTCAGAGAACAGCCAATCATGCTTCACTCCCGCTTTCTTCAGTCGGCCCCTTGTACCCAGCCCTCCCCGGAACAGCAACAAAGGTGTTCAACTCTATGTCCAACCTCCCCAGAACAGCCATAGGGAAGGCCACCCCTATGTCATACCATGATTCGGACGAAGAAAAGGACAGCCGAGATTCCGTCGAGTCTTATGGTATATCGGTTACCAGCGCTCTGGAGCCACCGCTTCGACCGCGAACATGACCACCGGAATCAACCAAAGGCAATACCAACAAGAACAACAAGGACTTCACTGTCCAGCGAGCCCTGTAGGTCGACATAGACGCACGCCTCCGGCCAAGATGCAGCCTCTCGAGGCGCGCATCGATGAGCTGCTGACCAGGTCGCTCACGGCCACCGACGTCGGGACTTTGTTGGCCAGCGTCGATACTCTCACTGCGGTGCTGTGGGCTATGCACCCGGATCGTGACGAGGAGTATAACAACAGAGCTCCGACCGCGGCTGGCGAGGCGAAGATGGGTTTCAAACACGAGGACGTACCCTTCAGGCAAGCCGTACGTATGATCTGACAAGGAACAACCTGAAATGCATACTGACGACTTGTGTACCAATAGTGCAACAATTGCAGACAAAAGAGAATCCGCTGTGAGCGCCAACCTCATGGAACGTGCGGTGCATGCCGAGCCAAGGGCCAGACATGCATCAAGGGACAAGTGCGTCACCTTGTGTGTTGAAGCTTGTTGACAGTACCCATCATATTAACGCTGCCACCGGTCCGGAGGCAGAAGACCGGACGCCGCCCTGGTAGGGCCAGTCCGAATCGTGAGGGGCAGCAACAGCACCAGTACCGGCAGCACCAACAGCACCAGCAAAGGTGAGTCATTACTCCGCTACACCGAGTGGCATCCAAAGCTTATAGACACTTACAACAAATCAGGCACCCTTCCCAATTCCCCGCCGCCGATCTCCAGCCTCCACCTTCTTGGACCTCAGAGTCCTGTCCAGCGTCCATGGACAGTCTCGACGAGCTTACGAATGCATTCACCGTCCGCGACTCGTCGACCGAGGACACCGAGATGCTGGACCTCCTGCTGGAGGAGGAAGAGAAGGAGCAAGAGCGTATGCTGAGTCCGCGATTCGTCGACTGAGGATACCGAGATGCTAGACCTCTTGCTCGAGGAGGAAGAGAAGGAAGACGAACAAATTCTCATCGACATGTGGCAAAAGAGACCCCCGTGAAGCGGCGGTGTCTATGCCTCAGGGTGCAAGCCCTCTCAAACCAGCCATCGAGCAGATTCAGCGACTGGCATTTGTTGGGTTCCAGACTGGGGCGATCATCCACGGGCCCGGCACCTTCTTCTGGATGCAAGTGCCAGCCGAGGCGCCAGCACCTGCCCGTGGCCCACTGGAATCAGCACCACCACGTCCGAAGTAGGACAAGACGGCTACCGACGCAGGCTCGGCCAAAGAGGAACTACAAGAGTCACTGCCTTCACGAATGGCAGCCTAGCAATGCTTTGTTGCTATCGATTATACCTGTGCAGACTGGGAGCACGAAAGTAGATCCCCTTACAAGCAAGGGCAATTCACGTCCTTCAGACTTGGCTATGGTGCCAATAACTCTACTAAGTCAACTCCCTAGACACGAAATCGTTATGAAGGGGATAGACTACTATAACGATGCCTGACGCGGTCATGGCACCAAAGCAGTCTCCGGGTAATTGGAGAGATTTCAAATGGTCCTCTCATAATCCCGGGGAGATCGTGTTTGAACACCCCCGGGTCCGCCGGAGGAATGGGGTAATTTCTCTACCTATCGCCATCGGATCTCAGCTCGGTCAGGCATTATCTCCAAAGCGCCTGTACGACAACGGCACCCGGCTGCTAGGGACCTCTCCTACTCGGAAAGAATTTGTTCGGCCTCTCTTGTCACAGGCGCACGAGATGACCAACAACCATCCTCTGCCGACCGCCATGACGTCTGCACCTGAGACGGGAGCTGGTCAGATGCCGGAATCCTCGCGCCAGCTGAACCTAGGCATCTTGAATATTAATTAGAACAAACCTCGCAGGACTTTTGCCAGATTTGACACCATTAAAGATATGGAAGTTGACAGTGATGCTGTGTGCGACTGTACCATCTCCTCATAAACCGCGTTTATGTTTCGGCATCCCGTACGCAACTCGGCCCCAGCAACATAAAAACCGTTTTGAGCAAGAACTGTTGAGTCATTGCAGTCTTCCGATCAGAAAATTGTAGACGAGCCAAAATGTCGCGACCGCGGCATAGGCAATAGCAAGGCGGCCCGCATGCCTGGCGTAGCTGTGTCGGAGCCGAGGAAGGGTCGCCTCCTCGGCAAGCTGGCTCCGCTCCGGCAATGCCACTATCAGGACGTCAGGACTGGCGAAAGCTGCCACAAAAATAAGTAAATAAAATTCAAGGCCGCTTATCAATCGACCGAGACTGAATGACTCAGCTATCCCTACGAAGCGCGCGAGACCTGGGCGAGCTTCGGTCTCTCAGATGGTAGGTTGTGAAGGAGCAAATCATGTGGAGTGGTGAATGTGCTGTCCGCGACAGCTTGACCAAATTGCTCACTATGTTGGGACCTGGCCGTCTTACGTTGGACGAAGAGCAAGGAATCTAGATATGCTCTCGGTAAATGATGGCGAGACACAAGATCTTTGGCCTCCGGCTCATTCAAGCAGCAATGTTCGCAGGATGACGCGTCTCGAGACTTCGCACTTGTGATTATACTCACTGACGTACTGTTCTTTCATAACAACAACGCTCGTTCATGGATGGATGGATCGGGTATTGCAAGACCACTTACTCGGATGTTCTTCAGTCATCACACTGGCTCCGAAGCAATCAAGTTGAGAATCGATTCCAGTCATTGGCTCATAAGCAGCGATTATGACCTTGGAACCACGGTCCTTGCTCTACGATGGCTTCTTTGTGAAGGCTATATATGTTTACACACGACAATTCTCTCACATATGTTGGCGGGAGTTCAAGTCGTTCTTGAGCTGTAGTGACAGAGTGAAGTAGTCACAAGTCTTCCTGAGGCAAAGTCTGGGGAAATCGACTGAAGAAATCCCTGAGAAGCCTACCTCTTATGACCAATGGACTGCATCTAACGAGTACTCAGGCTTTGTCCTCTCGTTGGACGTAAAAGCAACAAGCTCGTATCTCGGTAAATGAGCGGGGAACGATCAGGAAGTCTTGACGTCATCCTAGTTGAAGAATGTCGTGGCAATGGACACACAAGGAAGACTCAAGGTTTTGCTCGGGGATAAACGTCGTAGATGCCGGATTGGGGAACCGCCATTCCCGTCCCCTCCCTTTCGAGGTAAGCTTCGTCAAATTTTTCTCGCGCAATTATTCAGACATACTATAGGTGGACGACGGGACAGACGGCACTTTGAGCGCTTTTGAGGGGGCTAATTTTACTGGGCAATTCGTTGGGATCCCGAAGCTCTTTGGAAAGGGAACACCATCGAGGTGTTTGAACAGCGTCTTCGTACCCTCGGTTGGATCTGGGGAGGGACTCGAACTGGAGGCACAGAGCGCCAAGTTCTCTTACGTTAATAGTGGAAGGACCGCGGACGGGCAACGAACGCTGGGGGCAACGAAGCCTTACAGTATAGCCCTTTTTGGAAGGATGGGATAGCGCTTCATCATGGCCCAGTTGCATGACAAGATAGCTTAGGCAAGCTTCACAACACACAGGGCAGAAGGTAATGATCATATGAAGCCGCTAGGGCGACCTGCAAACATTCGTTTGTTTCTCCAATTGAGAGATGTTCAGGCGACTCACGCGAGCCTGTAGAAATATTACGCGCACTGTGGATCAATGTGAATCCCGGGCCCTGATGTAATCGTGGGAGTTTCTCATGATAAGAGAGCATGCGGGTTCGGAGTTCAAATGTGAGAATAATACACGTGTTCATCAGGAGACGCAGTGATACTTCATGATCCAGTCTTTTTGCCTGGTGCAACAGCATAGTCGGGGCACAGCACACAGGTAATCATGACTGAGAGCATCGCAAGCTATAAATGCTCGGGTTGGGCATTTCTCCGCTTTGCTCCAATATAGTACTTTATCAAACGAACAAGGTAACCCCTTCAAATGTGTCTCGGTTGAAGCTATGAAGTCTGTGTCACTGTGGGAGGATGCACTCTAGGAGGGGGGTTCGAAAGAGACACACCATCAAGATTGCCTTTCTGGAGTCCCCCGAGGGGGCGTCATGCAGTTCAAAATAACAACACTTGAAATGAGAACCTCCATCAGAAAGAAGCATGTGCTGGATTATTGCCCTTCATACCGCCTCATCATCTGCTGTAGCCGCTCCGACCAGACTCAAATCCGCATCGCCTACTTCCGCTGCTGTAATCAGCTCGAATCTCTTCGGTGAGAGGTGAACTTGCCTATTGGGGTAGAATCGGAAGCAAAACTTCACCAGGACTGGGCTAAATGACGTTGAGTGCCTAGCATGCTGTCTAAGATCCGAACACTTTCCGAGATGCTGAATGCAAGAAGTAGCAAGCAAACTTGCAGTTCTTGCAGACTTCACTGATGAGATAATGCAGAGCATTAACCTGATCCGATTATGGAGCTTTGACTTCAAAGGTAGCTCAACAACTGAGAGCATGGCGTACCAGATCCTAACAGACTTTAAGATGCGGCTAATACCTGTGGTAGAGACCCCATCTCTGGCCAATAGGCAGGGGAAAGCCTCGTTTTGAGCGTCCAGAACATAGCAGAGATCATGCGATGACACGCAGATATTTTGGATCGGCGATTCAAAGACGTCGATGAAATGTATTTGTCACGTGTGTTCCATTTGTCCCATCCTTCCATCCGGTGCAGAGGCTTTCCCTTCAGCATAAATTGAGCGGCCCCTCTGCTCAAAATCAATAAAATATCTCAGTTCAGAAAATTGTCTTGGACAATATTGATGTTCACTTACGTCTGTCAGCAATTATCGATTGACCGTTGAAAAGTGTCAACATGCAGACCCTCTCTGTGGTATTCTTCCTCTCTCCTTGTCCCCATTCATCATAGTCCCGCTGACCACGCACTCTTCTCAGGTACTGGCTATGGCCTCTATCCTCTCCGTTACGAGTGCCGCCCCCTCCCCCGCTGCTACTGCAGCTGCCCCAAAACCCACCGGCTACATCAAGGTCTACCAAGACGCCGCCTGCGCGGAACTCGAAGGCGTCGAAGCCAAGCAATATGACCTTCCCGAGGACAAATGCATCAACATCAAACCCGCCTACGTGAGCTTTCAAGGTGAGCTTCACCACATTGCTCACAGTAGCTCAGTATGTATGCTGAGATCTTTTTTAGCTGGAACTCAAGATCCCAAGTGCCCCAAGGGAACTAAGCCCACTGTGAGCGCTTTTGAGGGGGTCGATTGCACCGAGCAATCACTCGGAACCCCCGAGCTCGCAGCAAATGAGTCACCATCGGCGTGTATCAATAGTGTATTTGTCCCCTCGGTGGGATCTGGTGAGGGCCTTGATGTGAACGCACAGAGCGCAAAGTTCCTTTGCGTCAAGAATTGAAGGTCTGCTGAAGTTTGTTTCCGATTGTACGGAAAAAGCTGCATGTATGAGATTGTCGTTTTGGGAATCCTAATGAGCACAAGTAGGAAGAGGCTGTCACTATTGCAGGATTTGATTGAAGATTGAGGAGGGAGTTCGCAGTATGATCTTTTGGCATCGTAACAAATTGATGTGAATACGATGTTGATCTTCAAGCGCGCATAGTGATCCAAATCCGATTTCTTTTCTGCTGAAGCTGCGAAAAACGTGGTCCATTTGCCACTGGGTGCCAACCAGCTGTCATTCGAGCATTTCTGGCATACAACGAACCAGGGGAGAACGATCTTTATGAACGTCAATTGGATCCATTGTATGCAAGGATACACCTCCGAAGACGCAGATATCATTGTAGATTGCAACTGAGGGTAAGAACTACAACGCGGTTGAGACAGGGCGTGAGAACCTCAGCCCCTTGATTGTTCAAGGTAAGCCCCTGGTTAGCTGTCCAATGGCTCAAGACTCACCCGTATTGCAGCCGGTATCAAGGCAGACGAGCCATGTCCCTTGAGTACTACGGCCATTGTGCGCATTCTCGAAGGCATCGGTTGCACTCAGCAGACACTGGAGACACCGAAGCTGCCGGCAGATGGAGCCGAGTCAGAGTGTCAGAACACCGTCTTTGTACCAAATCTTCCAGCTGGAGAGGGCGTTGCTGTGAACGGAATGAGTGCCCAGCTCGCTTGCATCCAGAACTGAAGCAAACTTTGCTGATTGGTGAATAGGCTGAGACCATATCGAGGCGGTCACTTTCTGTATAACGTCGAATGATTTGGAAGGAAGCGTAAACGGTCAATGCTGCAAAAGATAGGATACATGAAGACGTCATATGCAAAAGCTGTTGCTTTTATGACATACAGATCTAGATCCAAATTGCACCGAGCCAGAGGGATGACCACTAACGTTGTGCGTCTAAAAATTCCTAAGGATATTGATCTACCATTCGGAAGATGCAAGGAGACCCAGCGAGCCTTCACAAGCTTCCGAAAGGCAATTGCGCTCAATGCATAGCTTCTTTCCCAATACCTGCCCCGCGTGGGGGATTGCTCTAGTAGTATCCCCAGGGTGGAACATTTACCCATGCCGGTGACGTGAGGACCGCCAGTTCAAGTGCCCCGGACCGCTTTGTTCCAGACTGCTCAACATTTTGCACACCGGAGATTTATTCTAGACGCCTGTCTGCGTAGCTGTGCTACAGTTACCCGAGTACTTCACAAGCTTTAACACCCCCTGGTGGATAGAAGAGCATTTGCCAGATCCGGTAACAGCCATGAGACAGCTACCACGTTGATGCGAAGGAAGACGGGTGGCAAACCCTCAGGCACGTGCGCCAATCATGGACGTTCACGAAATCGATCATCAATGACGACTTTACCATGATGAGTGAAGAATCCGATCAGTCGATCTGTGGTGGCCACCTTTGTTCGGCCTGTCACCAAATTAGACCATCGCCGATCCAACCAATTTCTGTCTTCCGTCAACCACTTCCGCTGGTGTGGTCATTTGACCGACAAAGATTCGGTTCTGCTCGGTGAAAATCAAGACTTGCCTGTTGCGTACGGTAACATTGTAGCCATGTATCATGCAGGTGGTAAGGCTCGGGACGCAGATTCGCCAATGATGTTAGATCCTGACCCTTCGTCATGCCTGACCCACCACGTAAGATTCAGTGAGAAATACCTACAGTATCCAGGTCTACACAAAGATACTTCGATAATAAAGACAGCTTTTTCTTGCGAAAACTTCCTTGCTATTTGCCGTTGAATGTCCACCATGATTTGAACCTTACAAAGGTTAGTTGATATTGTGTACAGCTGTGACGACACTCTCTGAGGTCGGTAGGGAGAGAAGGGCTCTTCTCGAGCGGCCAGAACATGGCAGAACTTATAACCTAGCGCACACATATCGTGGAATAGTCGCCGTTACCTAAATTATATTTGCCAGACATCCGCCACCGGTCTCGTCTCCGCTCCGAACCATTGTAGGAGCATTTCCTCTGGCACGAATAAAATCTTGCCTCTGCTCAAAATTTTTTAAGTGCAATCTATTCAAAGAAACTTTTTCGAGCAACATTTCTCTGTTCCATCTTTCAAAAATCCTTCATTGTATAGAAGCGCCAAATGCAGATCCTTTCTTCTGTGATTTCTTTCTCCTCTCTCTCCTCGAGCATCACAGCAGCCTTGCTTTCCACATATTCTGTATATATCCTACTACTTGCATCAATTCTATCCGCATACATAGCTACCCTTGTTGCCCCCGCAGTAGTAGCGCTATCAGGCCTTATTGAAGCCTTCACCGTCCCAGAATGCAAAGGAAGCATTTGGTGTTGGTGTCAGCTCTTAGGATCTCCATCTGCCCAAAGGACAATGCATCAAGATCAGTCCTGCATTCAACAGCTTCCAGAGTAAAGAAGGGGGCGAGGGGGTAGAAAAACACTATCGTACTAACCTGTGCGACACATGTTTCATAAAATCAGCATGCCCCAAAGGAACGACAGCTGAAATCACGGCGTTCTCGGATGAGACCTGCCAAGATATAGGCGTCTCAGCGGGGACATCACCGACGAATGATCAGGCTGGAACATGTGAGGAAATCACGATTGAGACGTCGCCCGGTGGAGTGGACCTGGGAGGCCAAATTGCGACATTCAATTGCGTGTGATCACCACTGGCGTGCCCGGCATATTTCGCAGAAGCTGCATGCGTTCAGATGGAAACAGGAGCAATGTTCCTCGTTCATGCCTCACTTCACACAATTTTCTCAGTCAATCATCGTCGAATTWTACGGAAAACCAACTCTGGTATGGCTCCTGCTTCGTTATCATGGGCAACCGATAGCTGCGAGCAACAAGACGAAGTTGAGAGAATAATCTAATAAATATCACAATATTACTCATAATTCGACCGCCATTTCATTCAACCCTTTTTAGTATTTAAAAGCGCGTTTCATCACTTGTGGTATATCAAAATCTACGAAGATCATGCTCTGCGTTTGATCTTCAGCGAAATTCCTCGCGAGACATTCACTTGACGCACTACCTAATCGTCAAATCCCAAGATCTTTGCGCAATAGCCGAAGAGTCTGAGAGATGCGCAACCTCCTCATCACTTCCCTCAGCCTTAGGCGCACGCCTGATCCGCAAATGCCCCCATAATTGCCACCAAAAGGAATCTACCACAAGCCGAAGAGGAAAAGCTCTGCCCCTCACCAGGATTGCGCACTGAAGTTGAAGCAGCGCCTGAGCCCCAACATACTCACATTACGTTCAATTCCAAGATGACCGTAGCTGAGCTGAAGAAGCTGAGTAACTCGGTAAAGATTTCAGAGCTCAAGTGCAATATCAAGGACGGCGACGTGATCATCTCTACAGATGTAGAAATCTCAAGTCAGTGTACTTAAGTGTATGAAAAAGACAACATGTACATTGCAGAAGGTGAGACGCATGCGCCACCTCCTGAGCTGTGGCTCACGCTGCGCCACAAACCTGTCCTGTCCGAAACAAACGCTCACTGAGTCAACTCTCCCCATCAGTCTCTGACGACAACGACACTTGTGAAGGCACCGCTCGATCCCTCGAAGGGAGCTAGGACTTAGACCGAATTTTCCGGGATGAGCAGTGCCAGAATAAGTTACAATGGGTAAGGGGGCGCAATGCTGCGACTCTGCATAGCATGGAGAGGGCTAGCTACATTGCAACCAGGCCGCGAATCCTGGCGGTTACTGCCTTGTGTGTTCTCTCGAATGAGTAATATAGACAGCCTGGCCGTCTCCTCTGCCATAGAACTCGATTCTCCTCTCAATATTCCTCACAAGAATCCGATCATCAAAGTCATCCCAAGCGATGTTGGCGCACTGGATCGCACTCATCGGCTCACTCCTACCGCGCCTCGCCACGTTCCTCCCAACCAACCAGATACCTCTGAGCAAATCAAACAACTTACCTCTCAGCGTCTCCAATCCCGTACCAGGAGACTCCCCCGCCGTCTACGCAGGCGATCCAAGCAACGACCTCCTGATCATCGATTCCGTGGACCTGATCCCCAACCCCCCCATCGGCGATGAGTGAGTCCTCTCTGCCCAATCCAACATCCACAATCTTCAGAGCCCGCGCAATCAAAACGCACAGCTGCATCCCTAAAACCCACCAAAAAAGATCAACACTAACCGGCACCCCTTAGAGACTTCACAGTCCTCCTCACAGGCCGCCTCCTCCATCCCATCTCCGCGCACGCCTCCTTCAAACTCACCGCATTCCTGAATGGCACGGAAGGACCGAGTCTCGAAGAGAATCTGTACGATGGAGCGGGGATCATGGAGGTGTGGCAGGCTGGCGAGCGCGCGAGGAATGGTTTGGTGGAAGGGGATGTGAAGATGTGGTATACGAATTGGATACCGTATCCGGTGATGGGTCGGGGATGGTATACGGTGAGGGTGGGGATGTGGGATGGTGATGGGCGGAGTAGGCGGATGACGGGGTTTGAGGGGACGGTGTGGGTTGAAGGTGGAGGTGAGGGGGGGTG
>MSTJ01000060.1:66859-88262 GCA_001956345.1 Ramalina peruviana
GGGGGAAGGAGGGGTGGTAGTACCTTTGCTGCAGGTGAGTGTGTGGGAGCCTCGGTATGTGGTTGTTGATGTTGTGAGGGTCGAGTTGTGTTTTGCATAGGCAAGATGTCTCTTGTTGTGGGTTCCGAGAGATTCGTGGGCTTTGAGAGACAATCAAGGCTTCTGTCACTCTTATGCAAAGACTCTGACGCATCTGATACAAGTTTTTATTCAACAAACGCCGTGGCTCGACTTTGCAACGATATGGTGAGCAGAAGCCGCACGAGTCTATACAACAACAATAGACCTTTACCATCGACTCAGCCGCTCCCTCTGCAGCCATCAGCAGTCTTCCCGCCGGCTGAGACTATCGCTCTGCCCACACAACCCTTCACCCCAATTGGGAGGTTCCCTGTTGCAAGCCAAGCAAATCTTGGATCGTCGGGCGTATATTCGAAGTGCCATTTACTCAGGTCTCCACACCCCTGGATCTGCTTCTTCAGGCCGCTGCCGTCCGTACCGAATTTGGCGGGCTCGAAGTCCTTACCGCGCACCTCGAAGTAGTCGAGGACGACCTTGTACCAAGTACCACAGATGTCTGAAGCTTCTGGTGCTGGCGCCGGTACCGTCGTTGAAGATGGTGCTGACGGTGTGGATGAGGGCGGCGCGGCAGCAGAGCCAGGCGCAGGATCTCTAGCAGCGAGAACGGCATCGACATTCGCGATTGCGTTGTGGGACAATGCTGTCCCTTTGGGATGAAAGGTGCGTAGAAGTCTATCCGACAAGCCGGCAACGGTTGGATCAGTGCTGTTTCTCAGCTGATCCAAAGCGGCCTCGAGCGCTTCTCGGCTTTTGAAGGCATCACTAAAATCGGTCGGAAGTTGCCCGCCTCTATTGATACTGGCCCTATTTTCTGAACTTGGGACCAAAGCGTTCAATATCTCGTCGCCAAGGCTGGATGGGGATAGATCGTTGCTCGAGGGTGGGCCTTCGCCAGCATTCCATGGGCTGTAGGGATTATCACTCATTGATCTTTGACTTGCGATAGAGCTCGTGTGAAGACCATACCTATCAGGATGCCAAAACCAGGTATTCGAGGAGATCGGAGACTGTACATTTGGGTCGGCGCTTGGATCACAGAACTGATGACCAGTGTATGCGTCTTGGAAGCCGCCAACATATATTACGCCTTGTTCTCTCAGTCGAGCAGCTGAGCGCTGAAGTTGGTCATTGAGGCTATTGACTAGACCATTCATTCTTTGGCGAATTTGCGTTGTGAGCATTGAGGCCTCTCTTTGTTTTGCAAACCGGACAAGCGCCCAGCTTACATTGTTGCATTTCTCGTCAACCTCGTTCCAGAATGGAATGTACCCATTGACAAAGACCTGGAAGGCCTCGACGGGAACCGCACCCTTCTTCATGCGACCCTTGGCGACAGTGGTGAGCATGTTATGGTCAATGGCGGTATGAAATTCTGGATCCTGGACTTGACGCTCCATATCAGACAAGACGTCTACGCATGGCTAGATTCAGACGTGAGCGGCTGATGCTCCCCAAAGAGGAGCACTTTCTTTACCGGTATAGGGAAGCCATATGCACGGAAGACGCAGGAGTTAATGGCACTGTAGATGTTCAGTCAGCTTCGCATGCTGATTCGGTTCAGACCGGTTTCGTACACACTTCGCAAAGTTCAAGTCGTTGCCAGAAACGGTAAGCGTAGCCAATTGAGGATTACCCATCCTCACGTGGTCGTAAGGTGGATTGTCTGTAAGCTTTTGAAGGTTGAGTCAGCCCAACGCAACTGAGATGCCAGTCCTCTGGAATACCTGTTCTTCGAGAATGTTGCGCATGCCAGCACCTGAGCAAGCGCCGAAAGTGAACTTGCGGTCTACTGCACTCCCCGGCCATTGAGTGTTTGCCTGGACCTGCATCGAATAGGCTTGTTTATAGCGATGGCAGCTATCAGACCCGCGGATGTAGTCGACAAGACCGTCGGATCCAACGCCTGAAGCAAAAGAGTCCCCCAAAGAAATCCATTCTGTAATGCTGTCGCTGGACAGTGGTGGAACATATGGTTCCAGACTCGCTGCAGCTACAAATGACGATATGGAAGCAGAGAGAGCAGTATCTGACAGGATCGTAGCCGAAGGAGACGGATCTTGTGGCCGTGCATAGGCAATTGAAGTCGCTGCGAGTGAGATCAACAGTCTGGCGCGTATGACGAGCGGCATATGTGAAAAATTGCCAAATTCTCGTGGAAGATGACCGTACGAAGCACTCTGCTGTGAGCAGTCGAAGAGTCGTCAGAATGTACCAGCAGCAGGATAGATGCAACTGAACCATGTGCTTCGCTTTTTGCATCCTTTTCAATCTCTCAAGCTGGAGCTTTGAACAGCTGGCAGCAGGGAGGCAGAAAAGTGCCTTCCTCCAGATGATTGTAGACTGGAAAAGAATCATTGGCTTCCGCTCACCAACACCAGATGGCACAATCAGAAAGCACTCCATCCCGGCCTCCCCAAGCGCCACGAGGCGTGTCCAAGTCTCAAAGTCTTCTGAAGACTCGAGAGCAAGTTCCACGCTACCCCGTGTATTGTGCGCATTCGTGCAATGAAGCTCAAAATAATACGGAGACGCTGGAGAGGACGGCATGCAAGGGCAACCTCTATCCTATCCGGCAATGCGCCACGCCTGAGTAGACCATGTGCCACTTAAAAATCCTAGAGTTGGATGATGAATCATTGTCAGGAGTTCAGTGACCATAGCTCGGGAATGGGCAAGCCAAAGTGATGCGAAGAAGGAATGCTGCGCGCGTAAAATTCTGATTTTAATGGACATCAGGAGCCTTGGTGGCTTCGCTTTATCCAGCACTGCCATTGTCCAACCTCTACCGTGCCCCGTAGGATTAGATCAGGACAAATTTAGGTCTCTTTGATTGGCTTGCACGCCTGGCTCAGACCCGTGGCTCAGGAGTCTGTACAATTGCATGGACCGGCTGTGTGATGTTACAGAATCCATGGAAGGGAAATGGCGTCATTGCTGGACAACGCCAGCGATTGCAACAGGTGGGTTCCCTGTTCTGCTCAATGATGTCGATCAGTCTTCCGGCCTGAACCTTGCAAGGTCCTCTGTGGGATCAGGGTCAACTACGAACGAACAGCGGGTTCAGGGGATAAGGCTCAGCAGCGTTTCAACCAGCGTAGGAGTAAGTGAGAAGTGACACCCGCCGTGATTGACCAAAGCCCAGTGCCATGCTCAGCTCAGTGAGGTTCCGGACTGACCTCAATATGATGTTCGATTGGGCAAAGCTGATTGAAACTAGAACATGAGATCGAGGCGATGCTGCCATTAGATTCGTCAAACGGAGGGGCTAGCTGAATTGGGACTAGCGTGTCAAGTCGGCGGTTATCGCGATCTTGGAGGAGTAGGCAGTCTTTTACTTTCAAGATATTTGAGGTCCGGGTGCCCGCAGAGGTGCTCGACTGCATCATCTCTGTCCCATTCCATGATGTACTCACCAGCTTTTCTCTGGACTATGTCTGCAGTATCGTGCCTCTGCATGTCATCGCAGATGGGTGGTCGAAACACATTATATTTCGAAAAAACAGCGCCGATCATTGATCCTAAACCAGTGCCAGGGGACTCACCTGCCGTCTACGTGGGTGACCCAAGTAATGACCTATTGGTCATCCATTCTCTCGACTTGATACCAAATCCTCCTGTTGAGTCGGTCTCTGTTCCTGTCCAGAGACTTCTTTCACTGACCCTTTCCGATGGTGATGGTAGGGATCTCACAGTGCTTCTGACAGGCCATCTTACCGCTGAAATCGGTGGAGGCGCTGTCTACAAGCTCACCGCGTTTCTAAATGGAACAGTAGGCCCAAGTGGTGAGGGCGATCTCTTTGACGAGGACGACAATTTGGAGATGTGGCAGCATGGAGAGCTTGTTCGCGATCACCTGGTGCAAGGTCCTGTAATCATGTCCTTCAGCGCCTTACTCCCAGTCCCTTGGATGGATAAGGGCTATTACAAAATTCAGACGGGGATGTGGGCAGGCCCCGGTAAGCGGATGACGGTTTTTGAGGGTACGCTGTGGATTCAGGGAGAAAATGAGGGCAGCGGATGGGATGCATCCAGCGTGATAGACGAATTGTAGTTGCCATGAGCTTTTTCCATCATTGTGCGCGCAACAGTGAATGTGCGCCGGTTGGAGATCGCGGCTCGAAACATCGTGCGGCGTGTTGCTGCTGCAAGGCATCTTCGACTGTTGGACAGCGACGACAGCAACCAGGACTGTCGCAAGCTCAACAAGGAACGTATTTGTGTGTATGTATGTATTTATGTAGATCAGGAAAGCAGATCCTTCAAAAAGCCAGACGCGAGGCGCCTAGCTCCTCTGTCGAGTATCGATCAATTGGCTTGAAAGAAGAGTGTTAAATCCCTATACCTTGTTCGAGCATGAGACCGTAATTCAGTCTCTTGCAAGTAGTCATGAGGAGCCAGACTCATGAATGATAGAATCAGTCAACTGCCGTGTACCAGCCAACTAATTGATCTTGTCAGCGCTGGCGGGAAGCGGCGGAATATATGCCAGGACAAATCATGACATACCTGTCAAGGCTCTTGGCCTTCGCGCATCCGTGAGCGGACAAGCCCCAACGATCTCATCACTTCTTTCTGGGAGTGGGTGCATAGTGTTGCTCGGGTTGCATCGGAGATACTTGGCCCTGCGTGGTGAGCGAAAAAGGTTGTTGGCTTGGTAACGACGAGCCTCTTGAAGCTCAGGCAAGCAGACCGCTCGAGTTGTGCTCAGGCGTGCAATGTTCTTTTTGAATTCTGGCACCCAAGTCGGCGCGATGACCCGCCATCCATGACCAGCATGCAGACAGCCTAGAGACTGCACTAAAAGATCACGGGAACATTAGTTCACGCTGGCGACGGACTGTCCTTGCCGAACTCTCTCAACATTTGGGTGATGGCCGAGTTGACAATATTCCAAGTCTCGCCATGCTCCCGTACCTCCTCAGTCGTCTCCTTCCGGATGTCTGAGTCCTTCAGTGGGGAGCCGGCCGGCTTGTAGCTGCTGATTAGCTGCGGCCAGACCTGCAAACACATATGCGACTTGCAAAAAGTGGAGATAGCGAAGTCAGTAGGGGATGCAATGTCCAGCAGGTGGCCGAGCAACATTCGAGCACTCGCTTGCGTCACAGCGTAGCCAAATGTGCAGGCTGTGCCACCATAGACTTCATAGACGTAATGAAGCTGGTCATCGGCGCCTTGGAAGGTTTGCGCGCCGGCGCCAGCGGGCGGATTGGCACAAGTACCAAGTAGGAGAACGTCCCAGTGATCTCCATACGGGCTGATGCTCGCGGTCGTATCGTTCAGCTGATTGGCGGGAGACAAGCCAACGTTCTGGATTGCGCGAGCAGCTTGAGCGAACTGATTCAGCTGAGACTTGAATGAAACGTCCCAGTCGATGTCGTCTTCAACGATAAGAGCGCTAGCATAGCCGTGCTCGATGACGCTGCGCTTCAATCAGGCATCTGCATATCATACCACGCAAACGCGGAAGTTTTCGCACGGTGCAAGGGATGGCATACCTGCGCAGCGCGTTGCAATGAGAGCGCCAGTTGCCCAGCTCAGGCGGCGTGACGTCCTCTTCATACCCTTTGTGCGAATTCCAGCTCTGTACAATAACATCAATGATTCAAGGCTCCACATGAAGAGGTCTGGTTCCGTGACCTACGTTGGGGTATGCCTTGAGACTAATGTCGCTGCCTTTTATGGCATCCATCCAAGTGAGCTGGACGTCATTGATTGAAGTCATCAGGGTCAGCATATCGCGTCGATCTGAGCGTTCAGGGAGTCCGAGGGCGATTATTCTTTCAAACTAGCACAAAGTCAGATCATCTCAAACGATGAGCCTTGGAGGTTGAAATGTACCCCAAGGGTCGAGTTCGCGACCAGCTTCTCGACTGAGTAATCATTCTCAGCGGGGGCGGCCTTGTCGGTGGCGTTTGTTGCATTGTTTGAGGACTTGGGCAATTCGCAAGCTGTAGCAGCGACGCCGGTCCTGTCACAGAAAGCCTGAGATACCAGTGAGCCCGCTCTATGACCGCGACTCCCATAATAGAGTACGACGAGCAGTAGAGCACCAAAAATTCCGTAAATCAAGCTTGGAGACCGCCAAAATTGTCGCTTCTGGTATCTACCGGAGAAGGGCGAAATCATGTCCAAAGAGTCCCTCCTCTGCACGCTCCAAATCAATGCAAATGCTCTTGTTCAAGATCGTGAGATCGTGTAATGAAACACTCAAGTCATTGCTTCAAAGATTTGACGAGATACCAGATCATCGCGATGCAGAAATGTGTAGGCTGCGCGTGAAAATCTAGTTGTACAGGGGCCAGTCGCCTATTCGCTCGGGATCATGCATCTCTGGCTGCTTTACGTAGATTTGGGGGGGGGGGGGATACCCTGCAACGATGTGAGTGCCGTCTAATTAAAGCAACTGTTTGCCCAATAGGATGGCATCTTTTGCTCGCGCCGGCAGCCGCTATGTTTTGGCCTAACGCTCGTGGAGCATAAGGCGGTCTTCATATCAACAAAGCCCTTGAGCGCATCCTCTATGCATATTCGTTTCATCTAAAGAAACCTTTACCGAAAATCGCGTACGATGATATGGATTCTGTAAATTTACATCCCCGAACGTACTCTACTAAAGGCGGACGCATAGTGGCGATGAAATATGGTTTTCTATGTGGGGAGCTTGGCAGGAAAATGTGATTGGAGGAATCAGCAAGACGCTAAGCTACATCGGATGAGACATGACGTCGTCATAGACGTCGCAGACTCTTAGTATATCGACGTTCTGTTGCAGAGGAGCCCTTTTGACCTACTGGCGATCGTACCCATGATACCCTTACCAGATTGTATCTTGTATGACGATGTTGCAAGGTGATCCAGAAGTGTTACTTTCGGATTCATTCATGTCGGAAGAGATCCAGTTGGCCATCAAAGTCAACACGAGAATCCTATTCTGTTGACAGATACTTCATCACTCCGGCAACAACAGCGTTTTCAGTTTGATTGGTGTTCTGGCCTCGCTCTACACCAATTCTGAGGCAACCCTTGCTCTGAATTTTGTGGACGCATTTGAGATGGAGCAGCGGGATCGTCTGCCATCAAAGGCTCTCACACCTACTCCCCCTCGTCCCCAAGCAAAGGTCGGCAGAGACTAAAAAGAAGATTGGCAGGGTCAAAGACAACAGGCTGTTTTACTAAGGAGCAGTAGCAGTCCAGACCAAGCTGGATTCACGAATCTCGCTGTAACCTGACACTGCGAACCCAAGCATAAACGCAGTGTGACGGATTAATGAGGCGTTTTCAGCGGTTAGCTGCAGATTTTAGGTGCTCTTCGGCTGTTCGCATTGTCCCTCCGCTCCGCCGCTAAGAGCTCAAGATTTTCACACGCCCAATGGCTTCGCGCCCTTTACTAAATTATGTTCAATTCGCAGCATCCAATGCTGTCTGAACACCCTCAGTGAAGCCGGAAGGTAGGCATCTTCATACGAACGCTCGTTTGAGGAAATCGTTTGTTTCAAATTCCAAAGTTGGTATTTGCTGTTCTGGCGTCCTACAGCGGCAATGCCAATCCTTCTCGTCTTGATCCTTGGTGTGACCGCCATGGGTCGAAAAAGACTTTTCAGCTCTACGGCTCGCTTGTCTAGTCCGATTTCGCTGTTACCGTGTTACTCTTTACCACGTCCATGCTGAGCTCTGAATCTACCCCTTCATGAAATACTTCTCCTGCAGCGTTCGAATTTTCCAGAGTGGGTATCGGCCATGTTGTTTGTCTGCCATCGTAATACCAATTGGCAGGTACTGAGCCTTCTATTATCATTTTGTCATTTCAGATTGACCAGATGTGACAATGCATCGTCAAACTCAGCACAGCCCTCGTGTGTGCAATCTTCAGCATCTCTTATCTCGATACCCATTCGCAATGTTACCGTCAGTGATGGCACTCTTCCGCGAGGTGCGGCCATCTCTGTAGGAACACCACCTCAGGTTCTTGCCTTTGACGCTTCCGGGTCTGCCATTACCAAGTTGAATTGATGTCTAGTCCATGACTGACAGGCTCTAGATATAACAACACATACGTTTACGACGGTGCTGCTACCTGCGAGAAGGAGGAGACCAGAGCAGCGTGCAATGCTCGTCTTGGTGGGCTTTTTGATGAAGGGAGCTCTTCGACCTGGGATGCGTACGCAAATTACACTGCGCCAGGCTTTGCAGCTATCAGCAATACCAATGAAGCATCCAATAACCCAGCTGAATCATCTGGGACAGACGTCTTCAAGATTAGCGATCAGTTGAGTTTGGACGACTTCGCTTTTGGCATTGATCATGCAGGAGGCATTGCAAGCAACGGGGGACTCAACCCACTGGGTTTGGGATCAAATTCCTCGCTATTGAGAGGCTTGGAGATCAAGGGCGCCATCAACTCACAGACTTGGTCGATATGGCAAGGTTGGAACGGCGCACAAGCTTCTCAGCAGATGGATGGCAATCTCGTGCTTGGGGGGTACGATGAGGCGAAGTTCACGGGTGCGAATGTGACACAACCGATACAGTACGATCAAAGCTGCCTCAGTGGCTTGATTATAACAGTCACCGATATTACGATGAATCTCAAAAATGGCTCCTCGCCGAGCATTCTAGGGACTTCTCATGGGTCAGCGTTGAGAGCTTGCATACACCCCGAAGTCACCTTCGTCACCCTGCCCTCCGATATTTGGAGTGGTTTCGTCAATGTGTCCGGATCGACAGAAGTCGGGCGATCTGAGTCTCATGTCGACTTTTTCAGCCAACTCGTACTTACAGATGGAGCGTGAGTGTGCCCTTCTCCTGGCCTAATAGTAGGGAATCCCTTCAATTGAGCTGACCATCTTATTCTCTACAGCTACGATGGCGATCTAACTTTCACTATTTACCCCAATCTGAACATTCGCATTCCCAACCATCAGCTTGTCGTTCCCGATTACGACTACAACAGCAATGGCCAAAGATATTACCAAAACGCAACCCAGACACAAATCCTCCTCTATAGTCTCCAGGACATCAACAAAAACGATCTTCCTAATTTCGGTAAACCCTTCCTAAGCTCCGCCTATCTCTTCGTCGACAATGACCGCCAAGAATTCACGCTTTGGGAAGCCAAACCCAATATGAGCCAGAGCCTGGTCTCCGTAGGCCCGCCGGTCTGCAGCAGCACTCCGACATCCGCGCCCGCGGCCTCACCACCCCCACCACCTAGCATTCTCTCCAACGGGCCTTCCAAAGGCGCGATTGCTGGAGCCGTAGTTGGCGGTCTCGTTGCCATTGCTGCCGTCATCGGCCCGATATTCTTCCTTTCCCGGAGACGCCGCCAAAAGCAGCGTTCAGGGTCCCAAGCCAACGAAATTGGAACGTCCAGCCTCCCAGACGATGGTCAGCGGTCCAGCCGCTGGGGAGAAAAAGCCGAGATGGCAAGTGATCAGCATCCACCCTTGGAGATGCCGGTAGCGAAGGATCCAGGGTATAGTCTTGCGCCATATGAGGTGCCGGATCGGAAAGACTCAAGATACACATTAGAGCCGCAGGAGATGCCAAGCGAGCGGGTCTCACGGCAGAGCATGGCAGCGCAAGAGATGCCGGCCACGCCGATGAGTGGGAGACCGTTCTGAGGTCGCCTCTACTAGCCTCTCATGATACTACGACGACAGTTCGCTTCGAGGATGAACTCGTGGAGCGGTCTGTGAGTGCCAGACCCATGGAGACACAACTGATTGTCTCGTCTGGTGGCGAAGGAAACACGACCGCGATATCGCAGATTTCAGAACGCATACCGAAGTCTTCACTACGTGGAGTCTAGAAGCACCAGAGGACAGCGCAAAGTGACAAACCCTGAATGTCGGTGATGTACGTGTATGAAATACCATGTCATAGTCATGCGAGTATTATGTTCACAGCGCACGACAGAATTGTATCATTATCCAAGCCTAACAATACACCAGAATTTATTCAAACAGTACAGTGGAACCGACATTCGCTGAAAATCCTGCGATTTCACGGCCCCACAAGGCTCAAAGGCTACGGCTTGCACCAGACAGACAAGGGGATGCAACAGAGAAATGTAGCACTGAAGTGGACACAAGCATGGCAATGGTGAGGGTGATCAGACTGACTGGGTCACTTTCGTCTTGAGTGAGTAGCTCAATCCTCAATTTTGTTGGAACTGGCAACTCGGTTTGAAGTTCTGCGATGTGACGGATTGCGGCTTGAGAGGGAGGGCGTTGGTTGGTGGGGAGCGCCGGGAGAGCTCCTTCCCCGATGCGCTGCCGCCGCCAAGCCTTTGGTCTATCCCTGGTCTATCCCTGGGTTGATTCGCTTCGCGCCCCTACTCAAACGGCTTTTCTATTTTGCTATTCTGGCAGTGCAATGGCTTAAATTGTCCACCGGCATGGGGGATGTCTGTTCGAAACGGCCTTCGATTGGACTCGCTTGATGCGGCGATCGCTGGTGATGGGGTACGATTCGTTCTCCCTTGACATGGGAATCTTTCCTTCCCATGGTAACGTCGTTTCAGCACTGCAAATGCTTTGATACCTTCCAGCCTCAATTCCTTCAACATCTGCTTTTGCTTTTCATCGTTGTCTTTCCTTCTTCCATCTTTCTGATCGCAGAGCTCCAGGCAGGACGTGAAACGTTGCGTAATTCATCGCTCTGGATCATTATATATACTTGATGCCTCATCCTTATGTTTTCCCATGACAAGCAGTGAAGGGTGGCCGTAATTCACTGCTTCTGATACTCAGCCTGCGCAACGCTGAATGCACGGGGTCTGGCACGGGTGTCGAGATGACTGCATGCGTGACAGCCACAGCCAAACCTATTCAAGTACCGATCCGCAACATAACCCTAGGTGACGGTACAATTGCGCGTGGCATTGCCGTCTCTGTGGGGACTCCTCCTCAGGCTCTAGCATTTCAAGTTGATAGGTTTGTTCCATCCGAGAGATTTCATTGAAGCTGCTTGACTCATTGTTGCGTCAAAGTGCAAACAATACTTACATCTTTGACACATCGGCCGACTGCGACGATGGCATGACAACACCTCAATGCACGGCGCGCTTTGGAGGCCTGTTCGATGAGAACAAATCCAGTTCATGGCACCGTTTCGACAATTTGACGGCGCCGGGCTTTCACAATGTGGCTAACACAGATGAGAGCGACACTTCCAGAGCGTCCTTCACAGGGACAGATGATATTCAATTTGGCACAGACCAATCCCTCAATGACTTTGCTTTCGGGTTGGATCATGGGGGGACCCTCAGCTCTGGCGCCAGCCTGAGTACGCTCGGTCTTGGTTTCAATTCGAGCCTCTTGGACACACTATACTCCGCAAAAACGATCCAGGCAAGAACGTGGTCCATGTTCCAAGGCTGGAGTGGCGCCGAGGCATCACAGCAAATGGATGGCAGTATCATCTTCGGTGGCTATGACCAGGCCAAGGTCACTGGTCATAATGTCACACTACCCATACAATATGAGACTCAATGCGCCAGCGGATTCATCATGCCAATCACAAACATTGTGATGAATCTGAAGAACGGGTCGTCACCAAGTATACTTGGCTCCTCTCGTGCCTCATCCTTGAAAGCTTGCATAGACCCTAAAGGCAACGCGTTGTCACTGCCGTACGAAATAGCGTCCAATTTTCAGAGTTTCACCGGTTCTACTGTAATCGGCCGCTCAAGCTCGGCAATCAACTTCTTCAACATGCTGGTCCTGGCAGACGGAGCGTGAGCCTTCCCGGTCTCACAAAGTAGATGTCATACCTCCATGAACTGAAGCTGACAATGCTTTAGGTATGATGGCGACATGACAATCTCAATCTACCCAAATTTGGATATCAGGATCCCCAACCATCAGTTGGTCATTCCACAGTATGACATCAACAGCAAGGGTCAAACTTACATCAACAACTCGACACTCCGAGAAATCCAGATCTACAGTCTCCAGGGGTCCATGGATAATGATATGCCCAACTTTGGCAAGCCCTTCCTGAGTTCCACCTACATCCTTGCCGACAATGATCGGCAGGAATTCACCCTGTGGCAGAGCAACTCCAATTCAAGTGAGGACATTGTTCCCCTCGGGCCCCCTCTATGCGGCGGCAGCAGTAATAGCTCTTCCGCGGCTGCCACCATACCCTCCTCCACCCCTCCTCCCCTTCGTGCACCATCGGTTTCGAAGAGTGCTATAGCGGGTGCTGTGATAGGCGCATTAGCAGCAGTTGCGCTCTGCATTGGTGTACTTCTCCTCCTGGCAAGAAAACGGCGGGCAAAGCGAGGTCAGCATGCCGAAGCAATCAACGTCGAGGACAAATCGTCCTCCCAGTTATTCGACAAGCCCGAGATGGCCTCCGATCAACATCCTCCACAGGAGATGTCTGACACAAGAGATCCCGGATACACCGTGGCGCCGTACGAAATGCCGGGGAGTAAGAGCGCCCAGTATACGATGTCGCAATACGAGCTCCCACCGGATCAGAGCTCCCAGCGCGAGATCTCGCGTTATGAGATGCCTGGTGGCAAGCATCGCTCACAATCCCTTACAGCCTACGAGATGCCGGCAACGCCGCTGATGGGGAGACCGTTTTGACTTCCCGTACCCACAACCCCCATGGCTGAAAAGGACGAGGACGCGGGACGCTGTATGATGCCGTCTGAACAAGTATGCGTCAAAACAACGACAGCCACCCCAGACCGGACTGTATGAGCTATGAAAGAGCAGCAATTGGTGACTTTGTTCGATTTAGAAAGCACGCAATATGTGCAGTATTGCAGTGAAGCCAAGATCAGGACAGGAGGGACCGCGCGACACGAAAAGGCTGTCGTGTCGCTTCACTACAGCCTTCCACACCGGAGCTCGGAAGCGCTCGTCGGAGATCCACGGCCAAGACTTGGAGCCCTACGGTCGACCGAGCCGAGATGTAAATAATGTCTTTGGACTGAATCTAATGAAACATGCGCCCCAAATATACAGGCAGGCACCCATCTGGGACCCATCTGACAATGAAAAGACGCACATGTACCAAATGCGGCAGGATCCATGCATGACATAAGCCATACCGGACAGATTGGCAATGATCATAGTACATGGTGGACGTTCCTAAAGGTCTGGACCTTGCCCCTTTTCTAGGCGCTGAGATGAAGGTCATAATCATAAATTCGCAGGCGCCAAACATTTGACTATGAACAAATGTAGGGGGATCGGCTTAGGGCTGATTGAATGATTGAAAAGACTTTTGCAGCGGTGCTGGTGTCACTCAGAAGGGCTGAGGGTGTGATATTGTTTCACGCAAGTAGGCAAGTGGTAAGGGCGGAGTAGCTGTTGGGTTCCTGCACAGAGGTGGAGATTTGCGGCAATTGAAACAAATCGAGGACAAGCGATGATGCCCCCTTGAAGATGCGAAACATTCACTGCGATGGCATGGACCGCATGCTTGCATGATTGTGCCCAGAAGAAACGAGACGTGCTGTCTGTGCCGATTCAACCAGTGACCGTTGAAAGCCGTAGTGGTGGCAGAAAAGCTTGTAGGATCTTGAAGGATGAAATCTGACTTCATGCACCCGCCGAACCCCAAATGCACTAAAGTTTGGCTCGGCGCGTAGCTGAATTGGCAACGTCTGATTCGCCCAAGCTCCCCTGTCTCTTCAATCACATCCCGCCGCGATCACGAAGAATCGATCCAATCACTACTCTCAATGACAATAGAGCTGCAGATGGCGGACATGGCGGAATGCTCCAGCGGTTCCGTTTTTGGTGTCCGCCCGCCTTGATTCGTTAACTCTGTCAACGGGGTCCCGAATTCTCCCACCAATCCCCGCCGACAATGATGCGCTCGTATGTTTTGCACTCGACAGTCCCAACTGTGATATTGTGAAGGCTGTGATACCAAAAGTCATGCCTTTTCTCCTCATTGGCGACCCACATTGATGTCGATCTGGCAGAGGGCGGCCCCCACTTTCTTCCTCCTTTGCCGTGACTGTGAACCTACTCTGGAATTCCTGCATCGGGAATGCAAGCCCATCCTCTAGCGCAACTCGTCACTGGTTTGTCCCAATCACATCGGCGCATCCTCCAGTGCGGATCCAATGATGGACACCATCGTGTCCGCTTTCCCACCTTCCGAGCGTTGACTGAATGCAAGGGCCTCCATATACCCACCTCATCCCACCATTGCTTTCTTCCGCATTCTCTATCTGCTATCTGCGACCTCCACTGACGACCAGTTGGCGAGCTGCGTCTTCCATTGAGCGCATAGCTATACATGTATACCAAGGCCGGACATTTATTGCTCTAATTGATACCCACTCGAACGAGGAGCTGGCATCCTCAGACCTGACGACATAGATCTCATTGGAACGAATCCTCCCCACTCGACCTCTTTCTACAGCTTACTCTTGACTCCTCGAAATAGCAGATTAAAATCGAACCAGCGCAAGCTTCTGAAGAATTGGTGCTAAGCGAACATCCACTGCAAGAATCATTGACGGGGATCGGCTACAACCAGACTCGATCGCTCGTGTACACATCTAGAAGGCGGATTCCTGCAGCGCACGCCGCCGAGCCTTCTCGCATGACGTTCGAGCAGCGCGCATCGGACGGTATTCGTCTCTGAGCAGCGACTCTCCCCCCATCTACACGCACATCATGCCTCACCTACCCAGCCTCCTGTCCGGGCCAACTCTCACACAGTTCACCAAATCACTCACAAAACGGATCAATGTCCCTTTAAATAGCAACAGCCCGCCAGGGTTGATAGCAGCCAGCAAGCAAGATCCGTGGTCCCAATCGGGAAAGTATGCGCTGGGATTCGTCTACTTCTCCATCATCCTCTTTGCCTTAACAATGGCATTGCATTGGTATCGATTTTGGACAGACAAGATTGGAAGAGCAACGCACAAAGAGAAATTGGAGATTCTATCGTCAAAGGGATCATCCCCCGACACGGATTTTGAGATGAACAGTATGCCGACGAATTCCTCCACGAGAAAATTCTTCCCGAGGGATGATATGGATTCGCCAGAAGAGAAGGGACATAGGTTACGAGCTGAAGAGGAGGAACAGCCGCTATCGCTCACATGGGGTCCGTTCAACGACTTGGTCGCATTCGTGAGGTTCGTGGTATACCGGCCAATCCCACCGATACGCTATGGCAAGAAGAAGGAATTCCACTTCCCTGGAATAGGCGCAACAGTCATTGTTGCAGCCGCCATGATCTTCGTCACCCTCTACACTTTTGTTCCTCAACCGCTTTACTATACCAGTATCGGGTTTGGATCCCCTCCTCTGGCTATTCGAGCCGGCATGATCGCGGTGGCAATGATGCCTTGGATTATTGCCCTCAGTATGAAGGCCAATGCCATTGCGTGGATGACTGGGATCGGCCCAGAACGCCTCAACGTTCTTCATAGATGGGGAGCCTATATCATGCTTTTCCTCTCCCTGGTGCATACGATCCCGTTCTACGTGACACCCGTATGGGACCAAGGAGGACTCCACGCATTCAAGACATTCTTCAATCAACCCTACTACATTTACGGCACCGGCGTCGCAGCCCTGGTCCCTCTGTGCGTCTTGTGCCTCCATTCGCTCCCTTTCCTCCGAAGATGGTCTTACGAGCTGTTCGTCACCCTGCACGTTCCAATCTCGATCGTTTACCTAGGGATGTTGTTCTGGCATTGCAACAACTACCTCACCTCATGGGCATACCTCTGGGCAACTCTTGCCATCTGGCTAGTCTCTTGGTGTTCCCGCGTGTTCTTCCTGAATTGGACGAACCCACGGCGTTTGTCGTGGCTCATAGGTGAAGAAGCAGCCATCACCGTCCTCCAAGAGAACGCCGTCAAAGTCACCATCCCGACAGAAAAGAAGTGGACTCCCGGCCAATACGTCTACCTCCGAATGCCAGGAATCTCCGTCTTCGAGAACCATCCCTTCACGATTGCCTCCCTGTGGTCTCCTGACTTCCCTTCCGGCTACGGCGACAACTACAAAGACATGACTCTCGTCTTCCGCCCTTTCGGTGGCTTCACCCGGAAAGTTTTTGACCGCGGATTGAATGATCCACCGGAAAAGACCTACCGCGCCTTTATCGACGGCCCATACGGCGGTATGCGTCGGGACCTCGCTTCCTTCGATACCGTCGTGCTCTTCGCAGGCGGATCCGGCATTACAGCCATAGTATCCCACCTCCTCGACCTCATCAAAAAGATGCGCGACTCCAAAGCCGTGACCAAAAAGATCCACGTCGTCTGGGCGCTCCGCCGCCCCCAAACGCTTGAATGGTTCAAAGAAGAACTCCGCATCTGCAAGGAATCCGCTCCGCCGGAGTCGGTACACTGCCAGTTCTTCATCACCGCGGCAAAACGCCCTCCACCAGGCGGCGCCATGGCGAAAATCCCGCCCTCTCCCTCCCGCCCTTTCCAAGACCAAATCCACAAACAAATCGACAGCACCTTCGCCGGCATCGCTTCCAAACGCAACAGCGCCCTGATTCAAGAAGCCGCGGGCAACGACCCCGAAAAAGTCGACGAGCTGAAAGCCGAGAACGAAGACGCCATCACCGGCCTCCCGCACCCGACCTTCCTCCCCGCGCCCAAGAAAGCCGCCACCGCCCCGGGGAAACCCCGCCACAAGCCCCAACTATCCCTCAACACCTCCTCCTCCCTTGCCCCACCACCCGCAAATCCGGGCGCCGCCGGTGCCGGGGGGTTCGAATTCGGCTTCCCCTCCACGCCGACCCTCTTGCAGAAGAACATCATGCGCTTTGCCTTCCTGCCCTCCATCAACCCCAAAAAGGCCTCCTGGAGCACCGAGTACGGCCGCCCGGACATCCCCTTCATGTTGAAGGAGATGGAGCGGGAGTTCGGTCGTAAGACTTGCGTGTTCGTGTGCGGGCCGCCGAGCATGCGCATGGATGTGCAGAGGTGTGTGGCTGGCATGCAGAGGGGGGTGTGGGAGCGGGGCAGGAAGGTGGACAGGGAGGAGGTGTATCTGCATACGGAGAATTATGCGTTGTAATGAGATTGGTTGGATAGCGAGAAAAAGGATATGGAGAGATGTTTTTTTTTTTTTGGAAGATGGGGGGGTTGCACAGCGCTGGTTGATTTCTTGCATGTTTTGGAGTTGATACCCATTCTATTATTGCACCCTGAGCGGGTTCGGACAATTTTCCTTGTCTATAATACTACCACGTGTGGTACGTCCTATCGACGCCGAAATCTGTACATTGAGAAGATCAAATCAATCTCAACTATCATACATGCAGTATCCAAGCGACTGTACGCTTCCCTCTACAAATTACCCCATTTCCTGCATCTTCGAAGTTCTACGCAAGAGCTATCAAGTCCATTACAAACCAACCACAACGACAAGCATCCAGAATAAAGCGCCGACGACTAATTCATGACATTGTATGATGGCATTCGCAAGAATTCAAGCTAACTCTATGGGGCAGTATACGCGAAGAGCTAGACCCAATATAGCATAGATTATTGCAGAGAGAAGTTGATGAAGGGGCTCTCAATCTTGCATCAAGAATTTCTTGACATTTTCATTCACGACGTCAAATCGATTTCGAATGAGTCAGCCGCCACTGTCAATCATGGCGATGATCCTTTGGCGCTCAGCCACAAAATGTGACAGGATCAGCTCTTTGCAAGCTTTCCTGGGCTGCAGGCTGCAACTCAAACACTGTTGATTGATGATGTTGGCAATTCATCGTCTTCTTACATGCGGGCACAGCTGTATGCAAGCACGTTTGCACGCTGATGGGCGGCTCAACCCGCACAATCTGGGCGAAGCCAATACAATCCTTCCTTCTTTGCTTCTCCCACTCGATCCTTCGACATTTGGGCAGACGCCTACGTGACATCCACTCTCGTCTGCCCAACCGCCGTCGCATTCCCCACACCAGGCCCAGGCACCGGTCTCTTGCCCAGCGCAACATACAAATTACCACCAAGACCATTATCGCTCAGTGATCCCCCCAGCCGATGGCCCTGTGCGGGGGCAAAGCCCGCGACACAAACATACAGTATAGTAGCCGCAGCACTCAGGATATCGATATGATCCACCGTCTCGGAACGCGCATTGTTGACGAGCTCGATCCGCATCTCGCACTGCGTGGGGACTTGCTTCGCCGGGCCACGATAGATGTAGGGGACAGGGATGCCGCCGGCGCCGAAACAAATGAGGCCAGGCCACCCCATTTCGACGAAATTTTCAATGAGCGTGGCGCAGTCGTCCCGCCAGGTCACGTCGGTGCCGGGGTCGCTGGCGAAGCACTGCGGGAACCCTGCTGCCAGGCTTTGTGCAGCGGGTGTTTGTGCTGGTAAGGCGAGGGATGATGAGATGGCCGAGAGGAGGAGCAGGAAGAGGGGCGTGCGCATGATGGGTGAGCTATTGATTCAAGGAGGGAATGGATTTGTTTCGTTCTACGTGAGCATTCGCGTGAAAGCTCATGAAAAGGAGGGAACGACGCTGTGTGGTTTCAGCATCACAGACGAGTGCCTGTTTTTACTTGGTTTTGGCGCCAAGTGCGCCAAAGCTATTATGCGACTTCGGCGTGGTTTGCGTGATAAATTGTCTGACGCAAAGAGTTCATGTCTCACAAGGCAACGGCGAGGGAGCACGCGACGCGGACTGAAGTACATTGCCTTCATGCTCGGCGCTTGATTTGAGAGCTTTCGAATTGAATAAACACATTCCCTTAAAAGGTGGCTAGGAGTTGTGTGCAGTCCTAAAAGGACGTCACTCGGATAACTACCCGCCTTTCCCTCAGTGACATTTTACGGCTCGTGGCTTGCGGCGGGAGTCGATTGATCGCATTAGCCGCCGATGGAAACACCCGAGATAACATGTTTCAATCGTGGGATCCACCAGAGCTGTTCCGAGACCGTTGCCGTACCGTCGGCCAAAGGTCTCAACTACAAGCCTGTGAACATACACTGCTCACAACCTTCGCCAGCACAACAACGACGGACCTAGTGGCACAATCGAACCTGGTTGGTCGAGGACTTCGCAGCCAAACGAGAAACCTTTTGTAGAAAAGGAATTTGCGATTCATGAAGCTTTCGATGTCATCTCCAGATCTGTGTAACTTATAGGTTTGGCGATCAATCACGTGTGCCTTGCAGACAACCATTGCTAGACTTTATCTGGTGGTGTGTTTTCTTCTCGTGTGCTCTCTCTCTCCTAGAGAGGAAAATTGGGCACCAAAAACGATATTCTTATGACCAAGGGATCAAGGTTAGTTTCTGTGCAATTCCGACATATATCGGAAACTACTTTTCAAGAAGACTTCGTCGAACAAAAGCAACCGCCCATTCCAATTTATCACCCTGCATGACACCCCCATTTACCTTCTTCGCGTATACAGCCATATGCCGTTATTGCAGGCCTCGGCACTCATACTCATTGCACGGTTCCCTAGAGTTCTACATGGAGTATCAATCAAAACATACGTGGATTCCCGCCTATGAACTGTGTGGCGATGGTGAGTGGCCCTAGGCTACAACATACGTCACGTATCACCAAATGCGGGTCGGCAGAACGGCCCGTGCTTTAGGACGAAAAGAAACTTTTATATACCCTTCGACGCTGGACGCAGCTGGTTGTTCGGATCGGGTATGGTGCTGTTGGGAAGTGTCATCACTGTGGTGGCGGTAGGCTCATATTTCCACAACATACGTCACGTATCACCAAATACGGGTCGGCAGAGCGGCCCGTGCTTTAGGACGAAAAAAAACTTTTATATACCCTTCGACGCTGGACGGAGCTGGTTGTTCGGATCGGGTATGGTGCTGTTGGGAAGTGTCATCACCGTGTGGTGGTGGTGGCGGTGCGCGGCGACTTTAGTGGCGGGTCCTCACGTGTAACACACCAGAGGCAAGGGATTAGGAGCATCTTTCCTGATTTCTCACCCACTGAAATCACCCACACAAATCAGGATGAGCCTCCACGAGACGACGCTCATCACTTCAAAGGATTGGGAGGATTGGTTGATCGTTGTCAAAGGCAAATCAAAAAGCTACCACATCTGGAGTCTTGTCAACCCCGCCCTCAACACTAAGCCAACGGCGTTGCCAGAACCTCAGGAACCAGATATCCCTTATATTCCGGATACAGCATCAGCTGAAGATAGCTCAAAGGCCGTCTCGAAGTACACACTACAAGTCACAAAATACAACACAGATTTGGCAAGGTGGGAGAAGCAGCAGGCGTCATTCACCAGGATCCTTGATTTCATCTATGCGTCTATCAGTAAGGCAAATCTCACCTATCTTGAGAGCGTCGAAGCCCATCCTTGGGACTATCTGAGAGCTCTCAAAGCACATATCGCACCATCGGATTGGGCCCGCTCGCTTGCAATAGAGAAAGAATATCACCGTGTTAGAGCCGGACCGACTTCTCAACAGAGTGCCGAAGCCTGGATGGACGAATGGACGCACACACTTGCTCGAGCTAGAGACGACGGCCTCGCAGAGACCTCGGACCCAGAGCGAGTATATCGTGACTTTTTCCTTGCAATTGAGAAGCATGCACCAATGCTCTCCTCGGTCTGTCAGTTCAGCATGAGCAGGACAATGGACTTCACGGCAGCCCTCGCAACTGCGGAGGAAATGTTCCGTCGCAGAATTCGACCCCGTGACACCAAGGAGACAGCTTCTCATTCAGCACCTGCTACTGGCAAAGCAAGCAAGAAAAGAAGCACTATTGCTCCAGGATCTTCAGAACAAGAAATTCATGAATCACTAGAGCAAGCTCAGGCCAATACAGACGCCTCCAGCCCCTTACGCTCATCATGGATCATTGGTAATAAGTCCCACATACACATATGTAACGACACAATGAAAGACAGATTCATTAAAGAAAAGGATTGCACCAATGGGTCCACTCTCATTGCCGGCCAGGAAATTACACAAATCCTAGCATACGGGAAAATTGTCATCAACGTTACCTCACCAACAGGATGCTGTACAATCACACTTATCAATGTCCATCTTGTCCCCAAATTTATGACCAATGTAGTGTCCACTGGTTTGCTAGAGGCAAAAGGGGTGTTCGTGGATACTGAGAGACTACGCTTACGCAAGGATGGTGAAACATTCCTCCTACTCACAGGGATCGGAGACCACTACGTCCTTGAGGATAACACAAAGGACAACACACCGGTCTCATGACATATTGAGCTCGTAGAGTAGCAAGACTATCCGCTATGTTGTCAGGATATAATCTCAGTCCTCCCATACAGGGACGGACATTGTACGTTGTGGTTTTTGGGGGGGGGGGGGGGGTTTTTTTTTTTTTCAATT
>MSTJ01000060.1:88272-102630 GCA_001956345.1 Ramalina peruviana
GGGGGTTTCTTTTATTTTCAAATCTTGGTTTTCCATGGTGTTACCTCAATCACAATGACCCTACATAATCACTCAGACGCGTGCTCAAACTCAATCAAGCATACATGTAGCCCTGAAGCCTGTAAACTTAGGGGATTCGTTGTGTTGATGTTGCCGCCAGGGTCATGGATTTTCACACAATTGCCAAGACACGTCCTTTACAACGTCAAACGACGGAAATCAACTCAAACTCTCCTATATTTATGCGGGCGTATCTGGTATGATCAGTCTCCTTACTGAGGGTTTTGATTCCATGGAGGTCCTGTCAGCTCATTCGCTTAGACTGCGATACGCGGTTATCGCAGGTCTTGGCCACTCATACTTATTGCACATATCCGTAGAATTTACATAGAGCATCAATTAAGACATACCTGAGCTGCACCCCACGGTCAGGCTGATCTAATGTCACGGCTCTTGCAGCGTCGCTCATAATTCAACAACACGAGGAAACCCTTTGTCTTCCCCATCTGTTCTTTCCCCTCATAATGCAACAACAGCAGCAGCAGCAGCAGCATTCATCCGAGCTCTATGATATCCAACGAAGTCTCCACTCACGATGAACGAGTCACATGAAAATGCGAAACCAGTAGCCCTTTTTCTGGCGCCGATCAATTGCTTTAATGCCACATGCGACGTTGCTCACTAGCAGAAAGAAAGAAGACGGACGCATGGAATGGGAAGCGGCTGCTACCAGTGCGCTCGTCCGATCTGTGATGAGGTGTTCCAGGGGCCAGCTGCCGAAGCAAAAGATGCTCGACCACCATCCAACCCGACCCATGGAATTACTTCCACCTATGGTACTGACAATGGACGAATCTTGCAATGCTGGCTCGGCGATCTCTCGAAACGGGAAATTCCCGATCCCACTAACCCTATTGATTTCACATGCTCATCTTCGTCCGGAAACATAATACCCTCGCTCCCTCAGAAGTTCCCTGACTCCATACTCTCGATCTATCAAAGACTGACGCAAAATGCCTACCCGACACCTTTGCGCAGGAGCACATCTGACCAACAGCTCCGAACCCAACGACTCATTGCCCCCCCCCCCCCTCCTCCCTCACCCGCCACAACGAAAAATCAGATCCAGACAAGCCCTATCAACCACCCCCTCTCCACCACTCTACTCTCACATAATATCATTCACTTCCCACAAAGCCAAGGGATCCAACAACAACACACCTCTTCACACCAGTTCGTTCACCTCTAGCATCGCGAAAGTCTTCGAGTCTCTTCATCATGTCTCAGCGTGCCCCAGCGAAACAGATCAACGCAGATGGCACGACAGATAGACACTTGTATGGTAGAATCTACCTTATCATGCTACACGGCGTTGGAGAAGTCTTTGAATTGTTTGAACAGTATCTTACGTGATGTCGCTCATTACTTCGCCTATTCGTTCATTCGCCAACAGAACCTCCATCACCAGTTGTGCAGGCTTCGCGACACTGGAATGTGGGTTAAAGACTGGAACAGTCACCACCCGCATCGACTTCAAAGACCTCTCAATACCATCGACATAGTCCAAACCAAAGTCTCTTCGAACGTGAAATGTCTCACCTGCCGGATTTGAAAGTGAGGCGCAGCACTGCGACAACAAGACTTCGCCATCGTCAATGCTGAAACAAGCCGCGGGTCAGTATACCGCTGTCTCACTCACTCACTCACTCACTCGAAAAGCGCACAAAAATTCATCATCCTCCGCGGTCCCCCACGGCCTTCGCGAGCGAGTCCCGTCAGCATTCGCAGAACCCGCATCGGCACCAGCATCCTCGATCAGCCTTTGCCCGGAAGTGCCGTAGTCGGCATATCCAAACTATCGCAATGACTCTCAACATCTGGACCCTCCTCCTCGCCCCCCTCATCGCCGCCGTCAGCACCGTCACCGCCCTCCCCGGCGCGCAAAACACCCCGTTTCCCCCTCCCGCCGCCAGCACCAGCTACAACAACACCCCCGGCACCCCCGCGTTCCCAAACGAAGACGGCTGCTTCTCGCACGCCCCGCAACCCGTGGCCATCTTCCGCGACTGCATCGGCATCATCAACGAGCAGATCGCGCCCTACCCGGACCTGACCAGCCCGCTGACCTTCTCGCGCTCCGACGCCGCCCGCCCGGACATCCGGGTGCCCTATGTGCGGTACGCGGCGAACTGCGCGATCGTGCTGGATGTGGCGGAGAAGGATGGGGTGGAGCATACGAGCATGGGGGACGTGATTGCGCGCGCGAGGGGGTTGGCGGTCGATTGCGTGATCGGTGGCGAGGCGCATCAGGGCGGGGAGGTGCATATTGGGTGGGGCAGGAAGTTGCGGTTGGCGGTGCTGGGGAGGTCGGCTGATGATGATGGTGGTGGTGGTGGTGGCGGGGAGTGGGAAGGGGTGGATTTGGGCGGTGCGGAGGAGGGGGCGGGCACTTTGCCGGTGAAACTGCCAGTTGGTGGGCAGGCGGTGGGGACAATTGGGACGATGTGACCTTCTCCCCTTTTTCGTACCCTTGGTATTCCATCCAATTTTGCGGAGGGGGACAATCGAGGAGATGGTCGCATTCCCATGATATGAACCCAGGTGTTGTTCGATGTTCAGGTAATTTAGCAAACACTTACCTGGCTCTCCGTCTAGCTTCCACGCGACCTTCTTCCGCTATCATAAAGAAAAAGGCTGCGCTGCACCCTCGCCTCTCTCCGAAGTATGAAGACAGAAAGCACAAGAGACTTCATCGTACTTGCGATCTCACCAAAGAGAAACGGATCGCTATATCTCCTTAGCTAGATAGTCCGTAGAGATGACCGTTCCCTCCTACCCTCAACTTTTCCATTCTCAACGAGTGGTACTGCTCGCGCTTACCCACCAACCAATTACGTTGGCGATGAAGATGGGCAACGATACAAGTAATAATCAAAGCTGGATATTGCAAAGAAAGTTCAGCCTCTGCTCTGAGCCCAATAGCTTTGCCGCTTCTGCTGCCAGGGTCGTAGTCGATGAGCTTGCAAGTGGTCCAATTGCATTATCATGAGAGGCAATTCTAGCCTTTTGCCGATTTCAGACCGAAAATCTGCACATCAGTGCCTGCGATGTGCTTGCAAATTGGGCTGGATGACTTCGTGTATTTTTGTGGCCTCAGCCGGTACGAATCGGGTCATCCTCTGCGTATCGTAGTCTTATTGCGACTAAATATTCTGATGGTTTTCAGATCGATCATGGCCTCCTCCGATGCTTGAGAAAGGTGGGCCAGCTGAGAGCAACAGCCAACATCAGGCTGGGATATGGTCCGCATTTTGGTATGATATGTCACTACACCATCAATCCCATTTCAACCTATTCCGATTGTGTACTGGTAATTCGCTTATACTCGGGAACAATCCGAGACCCCATCCACGGAGGCCTCTTCCTTATCAGAATTTAAACCCTTATTAGAAGTCTCTTCCTCATCAGAAGTCTCTTTCTCATCAGAAGTCTCTTCCTCATCAGAATTCTCTTCCTCATCAGAATTCTCTTCTTTATTAGAAGTCTTTTCCTCATCAGAAGTCTTTTCCTCATCAGAAGTCTCTTCCTCATCAGAGATCTCTTCCTCATTAGAATTCTCTTCCTCATCAGAATTCTCTTCTTTATTAGAAGTCTCTTTTTCATTAGAAGTCTTTTCCTCATCAGAAGTCTCCTCCTCATCAGAAGTCTCTTCCTCATCAGAAGAAGTCTCTTCCTCATCAGAAGTTTCTTCCCCATCAAAGGCTACTTCCTCGTTGGAGGCCTCTTTGAGATCCTTTTTTGCACCTGCGTTGCGTAAAAGCTGTACTGTCTTAGCAGCCTGCTTTACGACATTGCTGCGACCAGACTTTTCCAGTCTTCTAAGCTCTCCTTCTGCAAGAGCCGCTGACGCTATATTGACATTTGCACCAGCCCGTAGGGGGGGACGCACGACTTTTGGACAACGTCCCTTTCTTAAGGCTATCTGTAGAGGAGTGATTTGGGCCTTGCTTAGCATATTAGGATCCGCACCAAATTCGAGGAGAATTCGAATTATGTTGAGCGAGGACCTTACGGAAAGGGCATAGGAAAGATCATCGTTAATCCTGGTCTTTGCAGAACTCTGAAGAATGATTTCTGTGCCAAGAGAAAGCCTCGCGTGGGACTTGAGGAGCGATGACGTCAGATCCGGGATCCAGTTGAAATCTAGCGTCTGTGATGAATGAACATAGGACTCGGAGTACTTCGGGATGATCCATCACAATGGCCGCCCGGGTTGCGGTTCCAAAAGGTCCAGCCCGATGGTCGACCTTCGTTGACCCTACCAATAAACACTGCACAATATCGTCAAGGCCCAAGACCGAAGCTCTTCCAATCGCCGACCAATCTTCAATGTCTCCAGCATGCCATCTCGCATGTAACCTCGCATGAATTGGGAGCCAGCCGGCAGTCGAAATGTAGTCAAGCTTGCAGATAGCCATTGCTCGCGTCTGGAGAGCCTCAATCTTCGGGTAAGGCCTTTTGCTATAGTGAAGAGCCGCTTTTCTATAGTGAAGAGCCCATTTTCTTGTGGCGTAGTCGAAGAAAACAAGAGCTTTTGATGACGTGTACGCCAGATCTTTTCGGTGTTTCGAGCTAGCAACCTGCTTTGTGATATCATTCAAGATCAAATACTCAATGCATACCGAGCAGAGCACCTCGTGAGCACGGAAAATGGTAAAGCATCGGCTCCACTTCTGATCTTTGGACGGCATACGGTTTATTGAGTTTGTCCATTCCTTTAGAACGAATCCCCTGGCAGTTTGATGAATCAATGATAATTTGCCATCGTGAACGCTCACAAACAAGCCACAAATGTCTTGCACGGTGGATTTAAAGCTCTCCTCTGGCCACAGTTTGAGCCCACCGAGGTTTCGCGGTTTTCCGTCCTGAGTAGCGACGGTCAATGCAACATTGGTCTCTGCTAGCGTGAGCGGCCTTTCTGCCGCAATGATGATCTGTAGAAGGATTCGTGCACTCTCTATGTCATTGCTCTGAGATAGTATCCGCTCGTACGCCTCTGAGACATCGACCGGTAGATTAGATAGCAACGTTTCAATCTTGGATGCTTTGCTGTATCTGCCCTGTTCTCGTTCTATGATATTGAGAGTGAGATAGAGCCACAGATAAGTTGAATTCTTCATTTCCTTGAGGCGGCTTGAAATGCGCTGACGGTCTTCAGCTGTAAAATTTTGAGTCATGCGCGGAACTTTGTAGTCAATCACGAGATTGATCTCGTTGCTAATGTCAGTCGAGCGCTCGTCGCCATCAAGATGCACATATTCGTTGACCCCTCGCAGGGACTCGAAAGCCGAGCGAAATCGGCTGTAAGGACGACTAGTGACCAGAAATTTCAGAACGGCCGCAGAACTGTGCTGGCTACGATGACGGTAATAGTCGATAATCATGTCAATAAAAATCTGCATTGATTGTTCTTCGCATTCGTCTAGAGCGTCTAAGACGCAGATAACATGACCTGCGTTCTCATCCTCAACTATTTTCATCAGCACTTTCCAGAGTTCGCTCGATGTATTGCTCAACTTGTTCCCAAAGGACTTGGAGCGTGGAAGCGCATTGCTTATTAAATGTGGATTCTCATCAAGAAGCTGATGAAGCATAGCACTAAGAGCGTTGGAGGCCTTTGTGCGCTGTTCTTCTCCGTCCTTGAAGAAGAAGTAACAAGTGGTGGTGTGTAATGCTGTCGCCGACGACAGCAGGCACTCATCGATCAGAGTCTTGGCCAGAACGGACTTACCACATCCAGGACCTGCAGAGATCCAGAGAATGCTGGAAGAGTCATTGTCTCGCCACCTGTGGAATCGTTTGTCGCGGAACAACCATTCGCAAGTGCCATCGACCCTCCGAGGAATCAAAGCCTTATCGCCTTCATAGTCAGAAGCGAGTGAAGTCAACAAGTCCGCCTCCAAATCGTACTCGCGGCTTTCTGAGAACTTTCTTTGGAATTTCTGTAACACCTCCGTTTGATGGACCAGCTCCTGAGCATGCCACGCTTGAACCGTGTGCTCTGTGCTCTTGTCGAATATGGCTAATAGGCTCACACAATGTTTGTCTGCATTGTCGATCTTTTCTAGCATGCCGGTCCAGTCGTTCACTTCAAAGGTGTCCTTCAGCGCACGCTGTGCTGATCGAATAGATAAGTGGCACACGCATCGAGCTTGATATTCGAAGATGACTGAATGTAGCTCTACGGAAGCATCCTTGAGCTCGGGACAAGCATCTTGTGGGAATAACTTCTCTCTCAAGTGACATCTAGTCATCAATTCAGATAGGGTTTGGAGGCCATCCATCATTTTCTGACTTTGTTTCGAAGGGTTCAGGAGTAGCTGCAATGGTGTAAGGGTCCGAGATCAGTCTATCGAAAAGGATTTTCACTGACCGGCAGTATGATGGAAACTCCTGACCACGCCAGCGAAGCGTAAGGCTGTGAAGCCAGCGCAGACGAGATGGTACCGTTGAACCAAAGAACAAATTTGACAATCTTTTCACCTTGTTCTCGTATTTCAATCGATCTCCCACGCAGACTTAGAGTCAACCTCTGCGCATCAAGATCCCCTCGTTGAGCTTTTATGAGTTCGGCAATTTTGCCCGGGGAAAAATGATCCTCGTGTGCTGCGCCAGCCGAAGCGGTATAGGCTTTCATGTGCTTCTCATAGCGATCGACCAGATCACTCTCCCGAATCTTACATCTCTCATAGGCTTCTGCCCAAAGATCATCGGTTATAACCTTCGGTGTTTCACATACAGCTGTAGCGCTGTCCACTGTGGCCAGTTTGTGCAGGTCATCTGAGGATGCTTTTGGCCGTAGGGCGATCGCATCTTCAGAAGCACTTCGGTCATCAGGCGTTCTTGTGCCCTTCCCCAAGAACTTGCGGATTCGGTCCCGTTTCCGCTGTTTGGATGCTATCGACTCCATCAGGCTGCGGAGAATATCTGTAATACTAGCAACAAGTATATAAACTTTAGCTCGGGGAATGCACGGTCAGAGGAGCAATGATGATGGAGGTATGATGATCAGGCTGAGGGGCGAAGACGAAAATCGAGGAACTGTTAAGCGCCGGCCAAGCTCGGACCTCCGGATCTGAGATCCCGACATGATGAGCTCCATTCACAATCAAGGGACGCAAATGATGGCATCATTGTGCATTATCGAGGCGGCTGATAGGATCAGTACCCCCAGGCCAACTTCTTTCGGTACTGAGAGAATAATCAGATTCCTGGAGCCCATCTCCACATCTTCACGAAGAACATGCCCCTCCACCAGTTTGTAGAGAGAACCCGCCTTGACATCTTGACCGCGCAAATCTGATATCCGCCTCTATCGCCAACAGTGGACTTTGTCGCGCGCTCATGTGTGGTGTTAATTGTCACGTCTCAGGCATAAAGATCTGCAATTCGTAAATTCGACCTTCCGGATTTGCAAAGCAGGCATGCTCACTTATGAATGAGACAGACTTCTCAAATCAGGTGTCGGAACCGTGAAGCTATACGCGATACATGAATACCGCGTCGCCGCTCTTAAGAACTGCATAGCCCCTGCAGGACCTCGCTGTCGCCCCGCCACCTTGCCTTCCCTGGAGGCCACTGCGTGCAGGCCCCTGCGTGCAGGCCCCTTCTTGCAGGCCCTTGACCCCTTTATGTGACCTCGCCGTCTCTGGTATCCTCACTGTCCTCGGCCCCACTGTCCTCGGCCTCACTGTCCTCTCACTGGGAGAGATGATCCCGAGTGTGCAAGGGCATCGCAATCCTTAGATACTTGCGGAGCATTCTACGGAGGCCCCCTCATGACAAATCGCAGCATGATGCATCTCGGATTGTGTCTTTAATGTGGTAATGGTGTTGATGACATTAGCTCCCTACAAGCTTTGGCTAGTTGCGGGTGTCAACCCAATTACAGTGAGTAGTATGCTAGGGGTGGGCAGCGAATGCCGTGGGGAGCAACGGGTCAAGGGAGGACAATGGATAGGTGACTACGGGTAGATTTCCATGAAAGGTGATTGACGACAATGTTGAAAACGCTTTCTACAGGTGCGCTCTTCATGATTACAAGAGTGAACATGGAGGAATGAACGTTGCATGATTATGTTCTGCTCGACAGTAGCATGCCGCTCGCTAAAGTCTCATGCTCTGAACGCTTCATCACTCGTCAGACAATGTCACCCGTAGGCATGCTCCTCCGCACCCAGCACCGGATTCTGCCCAAACTCATCGGCCCTTCCCCCGTACACCCCGCCATCCAAGATCCACCCCTCATTATCCTCGTAGTCATCCTGCACCCTTCTCCAACCCTTCCTTCTCGTCGGTTCCTCAGTCTCGGTCGCCCTTTCTTTGCCCTTCTCATCTTTGGGCTTCCATATCGGCCTCACCAATCCATTGCCCAACAGGGGATTCCTGCTGAAGGCGCCTCCACCGACACCACTCCCCTCGACCTTCTCGACTCCCACTTCCTCACCACTCACTTCCTTGTCTGCAACATCCGGCTCTTCAATGAACTTCTCTATCTCCTTCTCTTTCTTCCCTGTCCCCTTGACAACCTTCGACTTGCCCCCCTTGCCCACCTCAATATTCAATACCATATTTCTCTTCTCATACTCTGGCTTGGCCTCCCACTCGCGTTCCTTCAACACCTTCTGCTGTCTCACCACCTCCTTCGCCCGTTGCGCAGGTGTCATCCAGCCTGCTCCAGCTCCACCACTTGAAGCGAGGCTGGTGTCGTAATCGGCAGCTTCATCCCTGACGGTCGTGCGCTGCGCGTTCTCGGCCTGATAGTTCAAGAGAGTGTCCCTATGTTTCATCGCCTTTTCCAAACCCCCTGCTGCTGCTGCACCTCTTCCCGCAACACCAGTATTGTTGGCGACGTCCGCACGTTTTTGTCCCGCATTGCCCCGGCTCTGTCGGGCGATCCCACGCTCCTGTTTTAGCTCGGTGAGCATAGCTTGCACCTCCCCCGCCCCCAACAGCGGGGTAGCGCAAAAGGTGCACGGTCCCAATCCTTCCTTCACGCATACAATCTTCCCGCAATTCAAGCAATTGGGCGCGGCGAGGAGGAGGGGATGGCGGGTCGCGTTGCAGGTGCACTTCCTTTCTCTATCTTTGTCCTTTGAGGATTTGGAGGCGGTGGAGGAGAGGGTGGGGTTCGTCTGGATCTCGAGGGAACGGATGGCAGAGTCGAGGTCTTCGAGGGTGGTGGAGGCGCCGTGGCCGGCTGTGCCGCCGGGTATGGTGACAGTCGTTTTTGAGGGAGCCGGGGAGGAGGTGCGGGAAGATGGATGGGAGGAGTGGGAGGTTTTGGTGCGGACGTTGGGAAGGTAGGGGGAGAGTTGATTGCCCGCTGCGGATGATGGGTGTTTGAAAATGGTTGTAGAGGTGGCGGGGGTGGGACCAGCAGTCTTCCTGGGGATTTGGGTCGCGTCGGAGGTCTCGTTGAGGGTGAGGGCGTTGGCTAAGGCAGCGTTGTGGGGGCTTGAATGAGGTCGTGAGGATGCTGCCATGTAGTCCTCTTCTTGTGCCTTTTGGTAACCTCCTGCGATGTTCCCGTAGCCTTCGACCCTGCGGGCGGGTTGCTGATGAAGTGATGGCTTTGCATTCTTCCGTCTGTTCTGAAACCCCTTCGTGCTTCTTGAAGGACCATTGCTGGGAGGTTGTGTTGCGTCTTGGGAAAGAGATGTGGACTGGGTTGCAGCGAGGTCGTAGGGATTGGTTCGACGAGCATTGTAGGAGCTGATGAATTCCAGACTCTTTGGGGAGTCGCCCAGGAGCTGCTTCAAATGCTCTGCTGCCGCGTCATTAGATAAGGTAGCGGTATAATCAAGTAGCTGAGTAATGGAGTCTTTGTCCAAGGGAATTAGTGTAGACAGCTGAGAGCGAGCCCAGTCAGATGTCACCATGTTAAGAAAGGACGGCTTAAGTGCTGGCTGAGGGCTGATTCACAGCTCTTGCTCGCTGAATTGATCTATTTCCGTACTCTATGGCCCCCCTCGGTTAGTCCAAAAAAGTCATAGAGGTCACCAAATTTGGGCGGGATTAAGGCCAAATTCCGGTGATCTCACTATTGGTGCTATCACCAGCTATGACTTTTTTTGGCCGGCCCCCAAGGGCCCTTCGGCCAAGGCCCTTATCTTATCGATTAGATAGGAGAAAATCACTATCTAGATGGAGTTGCCGATTTGCCATTCATGTAAATTGGAGAGGCCAATTGCTCGGCCTCTTTCCATGGCATCAATCATTTTCGCCGTCGTAGCGCTGGCATCGGCTTTACGCTCTCAAGATTGCTTCGCCCTTGACCCTCTCGGAATTAATCGGCTATCTCGTGTGTGGCTTTCCGAGTCCCTGCGATCAACAGAGTCGGCGTGGGCCGGTGTACCTTGTCGAGATGCATGGCTAGCGCTTATGATCAGGCTGAACCCAGGTACTTGGTACTCACCTCACTGCCCCACGCTTCAACCTCGACTGCCAGGGGGACTGCCTGATGCATTCCCCGTCCTCAAATAAACGTCCGGGATAACATTTGTGGAACTCGTCGTCAAAAAAGCACCCTTCACTACATTCGAGAGCAGCGACAACGCTCCTGAGACGATATCTTGCATACCGTCTACGGCGAATTTCAAAGCCTGCACAATCTTTCCATCTGCACCCCCCCTTCTATAAATTTTCTTGTCGTCGAAAGACCCAAGCGAGCAGAACCACGAGCAACTTCCCACCCCCAGCTTTGATCAAATGTCCGGTAGCGTGATACTACAAAGTGATGTCGGGAACCTTGGCATTCAAAGCCTCGGTGCCTTCACCAACATACTGGCGAATCTATCCGCGGACAATGTCACTCCTATGGCTATGATCCAGATGGAAAAGATAGGGGCGACCCTTCCAATCAGTGGAAAGCATGCGGAGAGTGTGAAGGGACTGATGCAACGATGTAACAACGTACGTCTCGATCGCATCGCACTGGTCATAGGTTGGCGTAAGAACGATTCTGCTTCAGCGATGGCCCAATCTGCGGGCGGACAAGCAATCGCCCTTCTGTCTATGTGCTTGACCAACCTCTTTGAGCATCATAAGACCGGCACGATCTTATCTCGCCTTTGTTCCAAGCTTTGCCCCAATTCCGCCAACGTCTCGAGTATGCCTCAGCTCGCTGATGTTGCCGCGCTACTTGGCAACAAGGTAAATGCTATAGGATTCGGAAATTTATTAGCTCACGAGGTTATGCGAATACAAGAGACATACGCTACCCTTGGCTATCCGTCAGCACCATTACACCTGTTGGAGCCGCTGAGTGTTGAGGTGGTTACAGACATCCTTGAAAGCGTTAGTCGAGCTCTTCTTCAAGAGACCATGATATGTCGCATCTCAGGTACTTACGGGATGGGACATGTGGTCGGACTGCTTCAAATCTTGTTTCCCTGCGACACATCTTTGACGATTGAGGGTGTCGTCATGCAAGACGTGGAGCATCCTAAGATTCGCTGTGAAGTCGAGGACTCGAGGCAGGATAGACTTATTCGGATACACGTTGAGACCACTATATCGCACACAATGCCAGTAAGCTTGCCATTTACGCATCGGAGTCGTTTCGGCCGGGGCGAATTAGACCACCAACCTTGTCTACCTTATAGCTTCCTTTGGTCGGGATGGCTGGCCGACTATTCGCGACTGATCTTTAATGAACATGGCCTCATCCTTGATAGAAGTATACTTGAGGCCTGCTGTGATCTCCTTAGCTATCTACCAGCATCAATTGCGATCTCGGCAATGATCCCAGCTCCAAAGCAAGCCGCAACTCTATCACTTGCTCTTTTGGGACCTTTTCCTCGCGAACGTATACGCTCGACTTTGCACATAGTGTTTGGGTGCAGCCCGACCGAAAATCATTTGGACCTGCAATCAGCTTTTGAAAACCTGACAACGACTTTAGATCATGCTGCTGGTGGCCTTTCTTGTCAATGTGATAGGCAAGTTAAAGCCTGTGATTGGAACGACATTTACAAACGTCAAAAACCCAAAATCTTCATCGAGAATTGCGTTAAAGGGTCTCTCATATTTGCGATGAGGAAGGTTCTGGATCTTGGATTATTATCTTTCTTCATAAATTCTCAGCCAAATGCTACTATTCGGCCACCAGAATTTGATATCGAACTGCACCTTGAAGAGGCTTTCGCAAAGCCCCCTGCTAGATGCCGTTGGAATGCTGATGACTTCATGAAAAACATTCTATGGATGGTACATAACACCAAATATCCTATGATTGCTACGAGTTGCGGGTCAAGTACGATGTATCCGTCGATCTTGACAAATTTACAGATGCCATCCCGCCAATCTGTTACCTTCTCCCTTGTTGATGGTCTAATTGTCTATGAACAACGGTATCATACTGATCTACGTGTGGCCAACATTGAGAGACGCCCAAGAAAAAAGAAGGCTCGCTTGGTTGGAGACATAGTACCTAGTCATACGGGGATTCATTCTGGCAGCCCTTTGCTCACTATTCGAGAGACTTTCGATTGGCTGGAACTACATTGCTCTGTTCAATACGCTGGGTTCGAGACCAAGATCAGCCTCCTGGATGTTATATACGGGTTTATTGGACTATATTGGCCTGGCATGTGCTCTCACCCGTTCGACATGCCTTTGATTAAGGGGAAATACAGTGCTACTGCGACAGATGTTGCTGCGCCTACGCCATTTCGACGCTTAGGGATTGCCATGACACGGCGAGATCCAACAGCACAATTCTTGTGCTGCCAACACTATGATCCGGCCGTACTCCAACGAGACTGTTGCCTCAATTGCGCAGCAGAAGCTTTGGGCGACGACCCTAAAGGGGTTATCATCGTCGGATAGTCCAGCCAACCATGGTAGCAGTATTATGGTTCTTTTGGGATTCGTGACAGCGTCATTTATAGCGTCGAGCTTGGGATTAGACGGCAATGTTGTCCTACAGTTGGGATTAGTGGAAAGGCAGAGTCAAACATTGGGGAATTTACACGTCCTTAGAATGTAGTCCCCTGTTCACTCTTCTGCATACCTTGAACTCTAAGAGCCGTCAACAGTCAACTCTGCCCACAGTCAGCTACTGGACATACTCAATAGCACGAACTCAGAAAGTCTCAATGCTGGGACAAGACTGACTTGGGATGAGTTTTCGGACCCTCTCAGTCAGCCCAGGGAACAGCAAAGCCATCCTCATCAGCCAATACCTTGAAGGAGGTCCTTTGCCACTCCTCTTATGACCCCTCCCAACGTCCCCACAGCTCCCTGCGTTGTGATCCATCCCACCAATCAATCTCTAGATAATTGCGGATTGATACTTCCCCACGCATTTTCCTCGCACACCCAACGTCAAGGACTCCCATCCTAGACGAGCGAAACAGCAACACCTCATCCCATTATTGAACCCTCCCCTAATCGTACTCACTGCAATTTACACCCTGTCACAGAGAAGCTCCTACTCCGCAGATTGAAAATTATGCGCCAACAAAGGGCAAAGCGCTCGGACGGATGCGTACGGAGAAATGCGCGAAGAGCGAAGTCGTACTCACAGCCGGCCAGCCAGCCAGACAGCCAGGAGCATTTCTATCGCCGCGCAATGATCATTGTGGGAAAGCTCCAACATGCTGTACCAGTCTTTGCAGCGCGAGGTACTTTCTTGGTGTCCCTACGACCTTCCCTGGGGCAGAACTAGCCTACACCTCCGTTCCACCTTCCTTTGATCACCCCATCAACCCTCGTTCTCCCCGGAATTTCCAAAGCCAGCAGCATAAATCAAACTGCATCTTCTCCCGCACCCCAAGTGCCACGAAGACCCATCCTTGCCAATCACCCACCTAACATACTAGCATAGCATTCCCTACTCTCACCTCAGCCCCTCATCAAGCATCTAGATAATGGGAAGCGCTACGTCGTATATTATGAAACCCTCCACATACCCCCATTTCCACTTGCAGCAAGGACAAATTCACGAATGCTCAAATTCGGCATTCGCACGATACCTCCGTGACTGTGCCAATCCTCCTGCCTCCTCGCGAGCATTCGCGGTGGATGGGTAGCCTACACCATCTGCTGCCTTTTACAAGCAATCGAATCATAAAGCTCAACAGCAGTATGCAGATAAAAGATCTGCTCGCGCACCCCATGATCCCGTCTCTACACCCCTATGATATTCCGGCGCCCCACTTCAAATCAAAAACCAAAGCGCGACGTCCCACATCCTTTCTTCCCCTATTCTTCTCCCCACAGAAACCCCTCCCACGAACACCACAACCCCCAACCCACAACACGCCTTCCCTCATCCATGAAAATCCTCCCCAT